>JAGDQP010036561.1:7609-19007 GCA_022664845.1 Lepisma saccharinum | reverse complement strand
TGATCATTTCATGGAGGTTACAATAAATAGAGAAGTAAAAGTAAGATGTGGACCTCACAGAGGCGGCTATAGTGCATCTGTTGAAGCTGCCGACAATTTTGTGATAAATGCACACCCATTAGCAAAATTAAGGAAATCTCTGGAAGAAAGAACTATGACTTGCACTAAAGCTGTCCATTCAGAAGAGACCTTAGCTGCTGCTACGCTAAAAAGAAAAACACGTGTCCTGTCTACTCCGTAAGCTAAGAAAATACAAGAATGTTTTTAAAGGTCCAGCCAGGAATATATGTACAGGATTTGAAGTGCCACCAAAATTAGTACAAGATTTTTTGTGATCTCAAAGCGAAGAAAAAATACAGCTGAAAACCTTCATAAAAGAGAGATTGAAGTCCAATTAAGTATATTTTTTTGCACCCATCAAGCGTAACAATCCTATAATTGGACTTGAAAAGAAGAAGGCAATAAAAGCTGTAGAAGTAATCAAGGAAGACAAAGAAGCCTTTGGATTACTTTATTCTCAGTATACAGACAAAGAGGAAGCATTTTCACATTGCGTGACCAGCTTATTACTATCAATAGCTGATCCAGACGGCAGCATGCGAACTGGTGATAAAGCTAAACTTCGAAATTTTTTGATACAAGAAGGGAAAGCTGAGGAAAATCGTGCTCCGTAGAATGCCACATGGTTGATTGATGGTATGGCAACCATTAACACTGTGCAGCCGAAAAAAACTTGGGGTGAATATGGCCTGGCAGTACTTACATCATGTTTTCCACCAGACTCACTCTCGGCTGTTGCTGTCCAAATTGTTTTTTATGTATACCACAAGGAAAGCATAAAAAATTGCGCAAGAAGAAGAAGAGGAGAAGCTGGAACACGAGTTCATATAGGGTCAGCTGAAACACCCGTGCCTCAAGGGAGAAACTGGAGAGATTTTCTTCGAAGTAGCGAGAACAAAGCTGAGCTTACAAAATTCTTGGTAGAATTTTGGAAAAAAGAATTCAATTCGGGATAAACTGCCATATTCACTAGTTGTCACAGATGGTGAGGACTCTTGGACCTTAAGTCCTTATGAACTTACGAAAGGAAATGATAAATGCAATAATGAGGAGGCAGATACTCGACTGACTTTGCATGCCTCAACGGTTTCCAAAGTCACACCTGTTGTGATTTTCTCTAAAGATACTGATGTGTTAGTCATTAACATCTATGCATATAACAGACTCAAAGAAAAAGACAATGTTTATCCCTTTTCAAATTTGATCATAACAGGTATGCTAATGTCATGAAGATCTGCTCCTTTCTAGGGTCTCATTTGTCTGAATCTATACTGTCTGTGCATGCTATTACAGGCTCTGATGTGGCATCATTTCTATTTAAAGTTTTGAAAATTGCAGTAATCAAAAAGTTACTTCACAAAACAGAATTGGGGCAAGGTTTAGATAAATTTGGAGAAGAGCCTCATCTTACACCCGAAGTACAGGCAATTGGAAAGAAATTCATCCAGCAAGTTAGTTACGGTGGGAAAGAGGATAAAGAGTACGTCAAAACTCGAATCCGACTGTACGAAAACCAAAAGCGAAACAGAACAACGCAGATTCTTCCTCCAGACCCAATGAGTGTCAAAGAGCATCTGAAGAGAGAGAACTTAATTGTGTACATCTGGAAAAGATCAATGGAACCATTAATATTGGAATGAAATAAATCCTGAGGAAAATGGATGGAAAAGAAGCACCGGATCATGGGAACCTCAACTACCTTCGAACGAAATGTTTGTGTAGAAAACTGAACCTGAAGAGGAGCGTGACTTCAGTGATGATGATAGCAGTGAATTTGATGAGACAGAGTACGTAATTCACACTGAAATTTACTAGATAGCGTAGTGAAAGCCAAAGAGAACCATTAACAACTCAAACTTTATCCAAATCCAAGGACTAAATGACATGAAGCCAAATAATTCTTTATATTTGAATACAATTGTTCATTACATGTTATGTTAATAACATGTTTTCAATTCAAATGATTATAATTAAAAACAATATTAAAAATCACATAAATTATTCAGATTTACATTCAGTCACAACATCACATTCAGTCACGAATTAAAAAATACGAGCACTTAAATTGATTTATAGTGTTTTGAATTACACGTTTTTCTCAATTGAAAATCCATTATTTTTACATAATTGTTAATGACTTCCCATTGAATAGTAATGATGTTTTGCTTGTTTTCACCGTTGCGTGATATCTAATTCAAAATGGCGGACACATGAATGGGTTTAGAGTACATTAATGGACAAATATGTGTTTAGCTGTGAAACCTCCTTTAATTTGACAATCATATTGTCGATCTTCATAATACTTTCTGAATGTTGTTGATTTTTACAAATCTGCCATCTCTGATTCAAAATGGCGGCTACATAGGAGGTTTTGGAGAACTCTAATGCACATACTTATGTTCTCCGATAAAAATCCTTTAATTTGATACCCATATCGACTACCCTTGGGCATTTAGAAATTTTTCAAATTGTTTTAATGGCCGCCATTTTGAATTCAAGATGATGGACACTCTCCCCCTATTTTTCGAGTGGTAACATTGATGTTCGGATTATGTTGATTAAAATGCGCCAGAAAAGCAAAACAATACAAATTAGATCGTAATAGCCAAAAACTTTCACTTCTGGACCTGTCTAAATATCTTCCATCACATTCTATAGTTATTTCCGAAAAAAGAAGCAAACCCATCTCTAATCAAGTATGTTGCTTTTGTTTAACCCGCATTAAAAGAAGTCAACTTGCACGTCTGGGAACATTGTAGCACACGCATCTCCAATCCCTGAGCACGAACTAAAATAGTAATCTGCAGAAATACATTTAAGCACCCAAATAATTTCTGCTATTGCTTTTTAATCACGGGGACTGTAAATTTGAACCATAAGAGATGATATAATCACTGGTACTTGCTGCTTGTTTCGAAGAAGTTAATCGAAGTTGACCAGAATCGAAGACAGCGTTACACAGCTACTTGTCTTCCACCGTTTGCATATTGAATTATTTTGTGAAATCTCTTTGTGGTACTGAATGACAAACCATAAACTTTATACAGAAAACTTCACTATGTTCTTCTTTCTACCTCAGTAATATATATATTTTGGCCGTTGCAATCCTTAAAAATTAACCAATTTCCTGGAATGTACATTTTGAAATTGTGAACTGACATCTGAAGTCCAAATGATAGCAGATATAAAATGTGTACGGTTATTCACATGCAGACAGACAACAAGGATGGAAACTTACAATATTTCGCTGTAAACACGTACGTATACACTTATAATAGTTCATAATTTGGTTTACACAGATCATATTCGCTCAGAACCCTTTTCTAACCTTGGACGTATGTGCATAAACCTAGATGCAGGATTGTCCTACCTTTCATATCTTTCCCATCATATCCGTTTACACTGCTGAAATAAATTTAACCATAACAAAAATCGTTCAAAAGAAAAGATGTGAGAACGAGAGTCACCCGAGGAGAACAAGCCTTCTACAAAAGCAAACTATTTCTTTAGGAGTCGTAGCAAATATTTTGCCTTAAAAAGTATGAACGCCAAACATCTGAAAAATAAGACCTAATCCTAACTAATAAAACATCACTGCGAAAATACAAACATATTTAAAATAAAACATTTCTCCCTGCCATACAAGTTGCACAGCTGGAAAACTAGAATCAAAAAATTACTTCCACATATACCTACCTAGTAGGGTGGCCGTTAATTATATGGAGAAAAATATTTTTTTTTAATTTCTTTGCTCCCAATCCCTATAATGGTTCCATGTCGGACCAAAGTTATCCATGAGAAAAAGAAAATTTAGTTCAACTGAAGAATATTAAACCATGCCCGCCCGTGACCCAAAGTTTTGAATGGATTTACACTCTACAATATAACGCAAAGGTTTGAAATTTGAAATCTGATAGTGTTGAAAGTTTGCACAGAGTATTTCTACATGGATTAAAACGATTTTGGAAGTTGCGAGATGAAAATCATTTAATAAAAATAAACATCAATTACGGCCACCCATATTTTTTTAACTCATCCATGATTCGAGATAAGTTGAAAATACAGCTACTCCAAAACGATGTCACACGACCCCATTCCTATTTAAAAAAAATATATCTGAATCCAAGATGGCCGCCATGTTCGTACTGCGTAGTTTTAGGTGCGGTCCTTACTCGATTACTCCTGTCCAAGATACGATCTCATTTTCTACAGCAGTTTTCAAATCACAAAGGTGTATTACAAACCTTTGCAACATTGTAGAGTGTAAATGCATTCAAATTTTTAGGTCGCGGTTTTATATTCTTCAATTGAACTAATTTTTCCCATGGGGTGTTTTGGTGTCATATGGAACCATTTAAGTGGTTGGGACTGAAAAAATTCGGAAGTCGAAAATTAACGGCCACTTAATAAAAAATGAAACGCGTAACAATTTAGCACCTTGCCCATATTATACTCAAGCGTAAAGCTTTTACATCAACGAAATCCTGAAATAAAATGTTACAATCGCCTGGTTTACAACAGATTGGAGCATGTGAAGCTCCTCAGTTTATCTTCATTGGGACTTAAAATTAAAAACGACTAAGGGTAAGGTCAGGTCAGGTTAGGTTAAGGGGTTTACCTTACCGCTAAACTTCTAGTCAGCGAAAAGTTGAGGCCAACCATCATTTGCCAAAATCAGAATTAGCCTCAACTTAGCGCTGACAAGAAGTTTAGCTTGTAGAACTGACCCTAAGGGATCTTCAAAAATAAAAGGAATTTTTAGGTACTTCCAGAGACCAGTACGTAGTAGCACTGCAACAATCTTCTATTTCTTCTTTTATTCTGGTAAAAAACTTGCCTGAACAATTTGGAGTGAGTCTATCAGCTCATACATTGTAGCACACCCTATACCATTACCATTACTATGAAATAAACTATTACAAATTAAATCAGTACTTACTCATTTCTGGTTTAGCAGCTCTCAAGTAGAAATTCATTTCTACAAATAATGGTCCATTCATATGTGGTTCCTGAAACAACACACAAATATTTCAGTGGAAGAATAATGTTATTCATTATACAATTTTTGAATAACCTAAAGCAGAAAAAAGTTATCTGTTTCTGTTACAATGAAAATTTCTTCTACAATAATAGAAGATCTACTAAACGTTAATTTTCAAATTCCAGGTATATTTGTCTTGATTTTCCACGTCATTAATTTACATTTTTTTTTTCAATCATTAATACATTTTTTTCTTCTCGTAAAGAAACAAAATTGTCAATTACAAGCAGCACATACTATTTAAGTCATTGAAAATATGAAAAAATACACATTTTCGAGATATTTCAAAGAAGAAAATAAAGCAGAATATTCCCTTCCAGAAGGTCAGTTGAGAAAATGGTGCAAAAAAAAAAAAGTACAACCTAAATATATGATTCATGTTCTCTTTAATAAACTTCCATTAGAACTATTATTTCAAACTGATCAGATACAAAATTTACAAAAAAATTTAGTGAACTCTTTAAAATATATATATATATATCTTCTTTTTCACTTTCTATACATAAAAATAATATATATATTTAATAAAAGGTTAAAATGACAAAGTGATGTGCATGTTTTTCTTCTTGCAAACAACGAAAGAATGTTTAACTTCCCTCCAACCTGACATTCAATTCTTACTAATACAAAATCGTACAGCAATATTACGATTACAAACACTATCACCAGTTTCACCAATCCATATATCGGCTTCATATGTTTTTTCTTTTCTTTTCTTTCTTTTTTATATATATATATATATATATATATAGTGTAGAATTAATTAAACAGTTCAACAAAAGTAGCAGATATACTAATTGGGGAAACTAGTAGGGCCGTATTCACAGAGAACACACTAATCGCTAGTTTCATGATTACTTACTACTGTGCTAGCACCATACTAACTTTTGTTATTCAGAAACACAGATTACTAACTTTAGTCACTTGATTATTTATTTATTTCATCGACACAACAGGTTACTACAATGTGAGCGTGAGATTAGTTAGTACAATGATTATGAATGATAAAACTTGGCAACGTTGTATACCCAAATTTACGCATGCGTAGTTGTGAGTTACAGGAGAAGGAAAAAAAGAATGTTTTCTTCCGCAGTGAGGTAAAATTAATAAGGATAACACCACTATGGCTTACGATCGAGCCGTTCAGTGTTTCTGCCAAGATTTTCAGTTTGGGGGTGTAAAGTCAAAATTGGGAGGGTGAGTGTGTAAAAATTCTATATATTTGCACGGTATATATAGAATTTTCACCGCAAAAGGTTTGAAGTTGGGGGTGTTGTCGAGAATTTGGTGGGTGACATCCCTACAGGGAGATCTGGCGGAATCACCGCATAGTACTAAAAAGACGTAAAGATTGAAATTTTCTGACCCCTTAAACAAGTCCCATTTCGTATTCGCTTGTGTTAGAAATGACACATGGCTAAGGAATATTATTAATACGTAGCTGCTGAATTGTAATAACCTCATAGCCCTTATATTTTTAGCTTTTCCATACCGGTAATTAATACAATCTAACCCAACCTAGTCTAACATTACCTTACCTCAGCTAACATATCGAATCTAAAGCGAAAAAAAGTTGAGTGTCAGCCCATTAATTCCCAGAATTTCAAAATCATTACACAGTATCAATTTCTCTCTAGCTGTTTATGAACAGAAATTTTAGTTATAATTGAGGATAATTATGTACTCAAATAGGAAGTAAAATACATTCAGTGCTATGTAGTAATGCTCGGTTAAGAGGGAAAATGGTTGGGACTTTTTCCTGTCTGAAAGTCTCTTTAGTTCTGCTTTCCAAAATATTCCACTAGACTGAGATATGAAAGGTCGTAAAAGCCTGGATCTTTTCCCGATTCTCGGTAATTGTAAAAATCAAATACTGGCTACGTAGCCACGTATAAATTTATTTTGTTCCGATTTTATGAAAAGAATATTGAAAAAGAAATAAACTCATAAAATATTTAACCTTTGAGGATAGAGTTGCAGAGTGTTTTCATAGTAAAAATATTGTGTAGAATGTGCCTCCTTAACTGTATTCGAAATTTTATATTTACGGAATCTAGGGCTAGAACTGGAAAGGCAAAGTACGTCTATAGAAAAATTACGCTGTTCCTGTCTGCGCCTTTCAATACATAAAAAGAATTTTCCTTAACTGTTATATCACGGACGGACGGAATGAAAAATGAAGAATCTAACATGACTTTTACTAACTAACACGCCTTCGTTCTCTCCTGTTTGCTCGGTATTAATTCGTGTCTTTGTGTGACATTCCCGAAGTTTTGTCTTACATTCTGTATGAAGTTGCTTTACCACACCAATATGATGTCGAATTTCAAATGCAATTAATTCTGATATCTCCGAAAATGAATTTCGTTGCCTCCCAAGGTAAAACTAGTAATCTAACCTAGTTGTACCTAACCAAAAATATACACGCTTCTTACGTATATTAAGAGACAAAAAAGTATTATAACTAGTTATTAGTGCTTACAGACATAACATTTGCATTTGAATATGAATCAGTATTCAGGGCCGTAAAGCGCACGGTTCCCTGTATTTTGGGCCGCAAAACACACGGATCGCAAAATACACGGCCGCAAAACGGACGCCAACTTAAGAACCAAACAGATAATTTGAATTTTCCTAACCTAAACAAATCTTTGTTGGTAAAATATCTGCGTTATTGTAACATTATTTCAATGGACCGATTGCTAAACTCGGAAAGATCGCATCGGGAATTCTGCCAGAATGTTCAGTTAAGGGGGATATAGCCTAAGTAAAGGGTGTAAGTAGAGTTTTGCAGGGTTTACATCGATTTCTAAACGTAAAAATCCTTAAGTTGGGGGGTGTGCTCTACGGTTTATAGGAGGACACCCCCCATTAACGTGGGTCTGGAAGAATCCCTTGATCCCATACAGAAAAGGAACGCCCGACTCAATGTAAATCTAATGCTAAGAAGTTGATTTATTAACACGATGTCAAATCTGTTTTTCTATTTGTATTCTTGTCCATTCAGTTGAACACTGCTCAGTATAAAGGCAAGGGAAGTGCTTGTTTTCTTATTTCTTATAAATAGATCCTATGATCGTTCTAGGTTAGGGTATATGCTTGAAATGGCGAAACAAATTTGTTCTCGTTACGAAAGGAATACTACTTATGTCCGTGTACACTGTACAGCCTTCAAAATATAAAACCTAAAAATGAAAGGTGGGACAACGTGTAGAAAATACATAACCTTTGCTTTATCGTAAAATGTGATTTACGACGGCGCTGGATTTTTTTTTAAAATTTCATCTCACTATTTTCAATTTGGTACTTGAATTTGAATTAAGGCCTTTAGGTAACTTTGGTTCAGGACGAATATTTCCACTTAGGGACACAAGTGGTTCGAACTCATATAAGCTATAGGTCCCATTAGTTATATTTTTCCTTTCCGTAGTTACATTTCGCATAGTACGTAAATTCCCGTAGTACTAGAATTCGCATAGTACATGAATTCAATTTTAATGTATGATAGTAAAATATCATGTAAGATGTAAAATTTTTATTTATAACTATTACATTCAAGTTACTATTGCATTTAGTGAATGTAAAAAAAAAAAAAGTCTAATTTCTTCAGCGGGGCTAAGAATCAACTTAAATATACGCGCTTTAACCAACTGCCACGAAGCCAATAGATGGACCGACTCACTTCAACATTACAAAATGAGCGTGCGTTCCACCTATTTGAGAAATTTTTGTCGTTAAAAAGGTGGTTTTAGTGTTTTAATTTACTGAAATGTGTTGTGCATGAGAATATATTCACTTTTCGTCAAGTAATTATGAATATTTATCTTTCTTTCCTTGTTTTCTATCGTCAATAGTTCCGAGTAGATCATTAGTACAACGCAAAACTAGGCCTCCCCCTTGTTTAAGTACGCCACTAGTACGTAACTAACTTTAGGCGCTACTAACGCACAAAAAATGATTCTGAATACGACTTCGACTAGTCAGCTGTTAGTCACTCGCTAGTACAGCGTTAGTCGCTCCAAAAAATGTCTCTGAATAAGGCTGGTAGTGTTTATAATAGTCATGTCGCTGTACAATTTGGTATTCACGAAAATGGAATGACAAGCTGGTGGTATGTTTGCATTCTTTGCAATTTTGTCCTCCCAACGAAAATTTGGATTTCCGAAAACGTTTTTTATGAATTGCCTAACTAACCTAAGACAAAGCTCGACCTGACACAAAGTTGCCGAAAGCGAAAAGTTAGGTAAGTCTACATTTATAATAGTGACCAACTGACCATCCGCGTGTTACACAGTGTTCATATTTACCGCGTGTTACAGTGTTCATATTTAATTTAAGTACCTTGGAAAATTTATGTGGAAGTTAAGAAAATTTCAAAACTTAGTTTTACATAAGAACATAACGTAACCAAATTAGCTCACTCAGAAAAAAAAAACATGAGTAAAGAAGAGAAAGATGAAATAGAGAGACAAAAGAGCATCGACCAGGAAGAAGTATGGGTGTCGCCATACCCGTACTTACATGTCTTGAGTTCCTGAGGGGCTTCTTATAATAATTAATTACTTTAAGTGCCACATTCTGTGAATTTAAATTTACCAAAGGGGACCGCGATTGCAGAGTGGTAGTGCGCTCACCTCTGAAGCATGGAATCGTCGGTTCGACCCCATCCCATGCCATGTGGGCTTTGTGGTGGACGAACACTGTGTGCGTGGGTTTTCTCAGGGTTCTCTCGCTTTCTCCCACTTTGTTCATTCCCCCAATTCTCCCATCATAATTCATATAGCCTGAGCCAAAGTTGCCTAAAGGCTTTAAAAGAAATTTAAAAAAATCAAATTAAATTTACCGATTCAGTAAGTGTTCTTTCTTCTAAATGTTTAGAGTGGACATTAGTAAATTGAAAAATTTGACTTAAAAAAAAAATAACTTCAACAAAAATCCAGGTTTCTATTTAAATGTCAGGCTTTTAGTCCCAAAATTGAATTCCAGATCAGTAGACACCCTGAATAAGAACACGCCAAAATTAGAATAAAAAAGTTTCTTCCTGTATTTGCACTCATCGGCGTTACTAACCATTTAACTTAAGATTTCAGATTCATAAACTTCTGCTAAAACACTTGGCAGGTCACAACAATAAAGCGATCAAAATTCAGCTATAAGAGTACAAAAATAATAACATGGAAAATATTTTTTCATTAAAACAAAATGCATTAACTTTCTTTAAAAGAACTTACCACTTTTATTACATAAGAAGCGTCTGGTCCAACTGGCTTCGTGATATCATCTGACGCTGAAAAATAAATAATAAGTTGCAGAACAGCATGTAAGGGTATCTTATAATAATCTGACGATCTTACACAACGAATGGTTTATATAAACTATGCTACATGTGCATCGAACTACTGTTCAATTTTATTTATACAGTAATAAACCAATTATTTTACATGATGCTAGCGTGCTAATACACGACCGTCGGATATTAATGCAACAAACGCTATAAGCATCGTGTGTTTCATAAACGAATCTTTGTTGTCCATATTGAAGACTTAACACACACATATACACAAAAACCATAATGAAACTACCAAACATAATTTAAATGTCCCTGCATGTAGGGTGAATGTCCATAACTGGACAGATATTGCACATAAAGATTGAAAAAGAGAAGACCGGCATATGCATAAGAAGTGATATTTTTAAAAAATCGTACGGAGAATACCTCTACGGGGCGTAAAATGAAAAATAACAAATGAAATAAGGGATTTCCATTTATGTCGAATAGCAATGAATGTGAAATCTTTTAGAGGAGCATTTATTGATATTGCCTACGATTTGGCAGTGACATAAAGTGAAGGGGGGGGGGGAGGTTGACAGGCACAACAATATAAAAGGTAAAATTCCTGAATGTTAAGGTGATGATAAACAAGCAAGACAGACAGAAAGAAAACAACTCACTAACAGAAAATTTACGTATCGACTGGCAGACGAAAGTTTTTAAGCTTTCTACCCTGTTTTTAGTACAATGACATTCATTCATACATAAGTTTTCAAAAAATACGAAATCGGACTTCTTGGTCCGTCGATTTGGGGGCGTCCTCTTTAAAGTAAAGTAAATTAACGAAACTTCCAAATAGCTCAGAACCTTGTTAAATTCTAATATTATTGTTTAGTCTTGTAATGTTGTCCTTTTAACGAGTGTGCTTTTAAACTGATTTCTGCTATTCTCACATGATGATTACAGAACTCATAAGATACTACAGCTTTTATTACAGAACTCATAAGATACTACAGCTTTTATTA
>JAGDQP010036560.1:0-11586 GCA_022664845.1 Lepisma saccharinum | reverse complement strand
AAAAGGAACGTCAGAGACAAGTAAGTAAACTCAAGGGGGACGTCACACTAGGAGAGTGTTCGCCAAGGACGAAGACGGAAAAGCGAATTTTAACGGTGCCCCAATAGACCACCGACATATCATTCATGAAGTCAATGTCGAAAATAACGTCAAGAATGAAGAGGACCGAAATGAAGTGTTGAAAGAAGGAAAAGACCATTCAAAGCAAAGACCACGGAATAGGGAAAATCAGCGATATAAAGGAATAACCGAATGCGAAGATAATCACAATCAGCTAAGTACAGAGGAGAAACATGAAAAGAATCAAAGGAACCCTGAATTCGTGGTTATAATGGGAAAATGTGAAGATGCCCACGTCACTGAATCCCCTACTTCTAGTTGCAGAAACTAAATTCGAGACCAATATCGAGATACCGATTATGGGACGTCAGTTTCGATTAGAGGTTCAGTAAGACAAGCCTAACTCTTTGATAACGTAGATCCTGCGATTGTGGGGATTAAAAAAAGAAGAAAAAGGGTGATGATTGATATTTATCAGTTGTAGTTTAGAGTTGATTATGTTAACTCAGTCGATCAGAAACGCCTCGCAGAGAAGAGACGTCTTCTATGGTATACTCCCGAACTCTATAGAATTGAGGGGGTATACTCTCCTTAAAGGTAGTCCTGAGCTGAATTCATGTATAATTTTAAGGGTATCCTGTCATTCATGAACTATGCACTATATGGTATCAGTAAAGTCCATTGTCATCTTTCACCCCCTTCTACTTAATATTGCACAGTGAATTCTACATTGTCAGGAGTTAGGATCAAAATTTCGACTCAGTCATCAGCAAAACGGGCAGCGATGATGTATGCGGTCTGATAGCAATACTATTAAGTCTGGATGAAGAAAGATATCAGGCAAAAGAACTCTATCGTTGTTGACGGGTATTCGGTTTCTCGAGTTTGGTGTTGAGCCACCATTGAGGGTTGTATTCACTCTAGGGCGTAGAAGATAGTGATTGACGTTGTATGCATGTGTTTATTTTCTTTTATGTGTATTGACTTTTATGTACTAAACATCTCTCAAAGACTTCATTTGTCCAGGGTTAACTTGTTCGAGCGCCATGTATAACGGCGTAACTCACAGTTATACTGGGCTTGTTCGGAAATACATAACGAAGTTCACGGAATGTACGATCTTAACGCTGAAAATTATTTTCGTGGAATTCGTTTTCTTCCTAATTTCCGAACGCTCCAGTTTCCGTTGTCAGGATAACGATAGACACCGACTCGCATGTATAACAAGGAAATAAACGAAAATAGAAGGTGTGGTTATAAGTAGGGACATGAGGCTCAAAATACGAAGCAAGTTAGTTTCTTGGAGAGATTCTCTTCCAGCAATAACGTTATTTACGAACATGTAGACCTTTCTTTGGAGAAATACTCTCTATTCACTTCAAATTTCATTTGTTACACTTGTATAGCGAACGTAGCATTCTATTCGTTGCACTTGGTCAACAGTAGAATAAACCGATTCTCTTAGATACAAGAATTATCTGGTTGAAGTTCCTACATAGTTCTATATCCTTCATAATTTCCATGACTTTGCCAACTAAGTCACATTTACGGCACAACAAAAATGTTCCAATTACAGAATATATTTAAAATAAATTGCAAGGAATTAATATTTAACGTCTTAGTCAAATTGTATTACCAAGAAGAGAAACCAATATATAGTTGAGCAAAATTAAGCCACTTTGGGCAACTATTTTTATATGGGCCAGTTTAGTAACTTTGGACTTCAGCCCGCCACGATTAGCCTTTAGCTGTTAAAATTCACTCATGCCCCTACCGGGACTCGAACCCGGGACCTTCGAGCCGATGGCCTATCGTCGCAGACCGCTCAGCCGACAGACAAAACAACTATTTTAATAAATACTTGATAAGAGTCCATCTTATACCGCCCTCAGCCTTAGATGTCTACAGGCCACAAGTAAAATTCAATTCAATTCCATCTTATACAAATCTAATGCTGTTTGCGGATTACAATTTAAACGAGAAAGAACGTGGTGCATTCAGGTTTTATAAAAGTTAAAACAGCATGCCTTCCTTCAAGAACTTGTTGTTTAACTGAAATCATTAAAACAGTCTGTCATAATACATAGAACTGGAGAGTTTCTCTCATAAACGCGATAATTTTATACTATACGTTATTCTTTCTTTTACTCAAAAAGCCTCTAGAAAAAGCAGTCTTCAATAGTTTATCTTTTACTGGTGGTGATATCTAGTGTCAATCGTGGTATCTAACAGCAATCCACAGCTCGAAAAAGTGTTAAATATGGGAAAGTAAAGATAAATCAATTGTTTAAGATAAACCGTTGTATTAATCTGCTATGTAAATTAGTTGTGTCAAAATTATTCCCTACTGCAGAAATAGCAGCCATGGCTATACTTTTATACTTCTAGATGAAGCAAAATAAGATTACATGATGCGAAACGAGGTAAATTTATCATGCGGATGGTGGCCATGTTAATTTTAACGAAGTTCACGAAGTCAGAGCTAGTTCGTTTTGTGCGCGAACGAAATTAACTGAGAGCGACTTTCCGAACGGCTAACTAAATGAACGAACTTCACGAAAGTGGTTTCCGAACGCTTCGTGAGAGAACGAGATTAACGCGTTAAACTCGTTCGTAGTTTCCGAACTAAGGTCATTGGAACGAGGTTCGAGCCCACTGATACGAACTAAGGTGGAATTATTGTATTTTAATTAAACAAATTTATTACACACGCTGACTAGTCGCACGGGAGAAATATAGATGTCTCACTTACTCTTCATATGTATACAGTAAATTTTGATATAATTGTTGGACAAAACAGTGATATATTGATGTTCAAAGACGCCGGAACCTGGGTCCTGAGTCCTCTTGAGCCCTCCCAATATTTAACTTATATTTTTAATGTTCTTATTTCAACAAATTGTTTTTCTTCCCTAATTTTTGAAAACTCGAACGTTTTTTTTGTTTTTTTTTGAAAGAACATAAGAGACCTTTTCCACAGTAATTGCATATTTTAATATTTCTATTCCTGTCGTTTTTGTCTTGTATCGTGTAGCGGTGACAATTGTTGTCGGTAGGTAATCTGTGGTGTTGTTCGCTGTTATGGAGTAGACGGTGGTCGTAGGGATGGGGTCAATGGACTTAGCTGCCCCCTGCCTTACCTTAGAAAAACTGGGAAACGCACTGATATCACCCCCAAATACGACATCTGAAAAAAATATTTTCTTTTATTCTGAGAAAACAAGAGAATAACGCTAACTACGTTGACAGTTCGTTATTCATTAATTTGTTCTTATCCGTTGAGGATCGTGTTTGGAATGTCGTATACGAGTGAAGCCTGTAAAATTATCAGGAATGTGATTGATTTTTTTGACATGTGTGTAGATAGTACATTGAGTACATTCAACTGTAGTTTTTATTTCGGAAAGTACCGGATTGGCGTTCCGACAATTTTTCTTTCCAGAGATTCGAAATGTTAAAAAATATTTGGCAAACTGGTTTGAATAAATAAAATTTTCAAAGTAGTTTCTATGAACCTGTCAGCAATTCATGCTAATAAGGCATTGACGTAGCATTCGAGAGGTTGTTGGTTTGATTCCAGCAGCAGACCATCCTGACTGAGGTTTTTCCAGGGTTTTCCTCAGTCACAGCAGGCAAATGCCGGGGTGACACCTTCATGCTAGTAAGTTTGCTAGTAAATTCATGCTAGTTCAAATTCAATCTAGTAAGTTTGATCCTCAAAGAGAAGGAAACAAATTGCCTAAATCTGTTTTGTGGACATCTGTAGAATCTTAATTTGGAGCCTGCGAATAAGAGTTCCACCACCCTTTGTTTTTTCGGAAAAAGAAGAAGGCTCTGTATGAATGTTCAAAATTAATTTGTGTGTGTAATATCAAGACTTTCATAATTACATTCTTCTGTTCAATAGGTAATTCGAGTGGTCGTAGATGAGTTAGGAGAGCGTTGACTTCGCATTAGAAGGGTCTCGGGATTGATTCTAGCGGTCGGACATACTGACAGGTATTTCCTTAATAATCACGGGCAAATACCGATATTGTACATTAAATTTATGCCCTGGCCTACTTCCTTCCCTAACCGTACCTGGCCTGAGATACATTTGCCTAAAGGCCAAAAATAAAATTGAAAATTCTTACTGTCAAAGGCCATTCATTCATACATATAATTGCGCCTAATAAATTATTAAGAGTCTATGAAAGGGTTGTTCAAAGTAATTCATATAAAGTATTTAAGGTATATTGATGTGTTCGTTTATTTAGTAGTTCATTCACTCATTAGCCTATTCAATTGAATGTATTCTATGTATCTCATGTATCATTTGATGGTGGTCTGCAGAAAGGACCTCTCTTTTTTACGAAAAAGAGATTTGGACAATTTTGCTCAGAATAAAGTGAGAAATGTAATTAAATAGGACTATATCGTGTTCCGATTAGTATTGAAGTTAACGGTGTATTAACTGTGCTTATAGGCAGGTTATTTGATTTTTTACATTGTTTATACTCCCTCCTGAGAAGTCAAAATCTTGGTGGTAAGGTCTTTTTTGCAAAATACCATCAAATTATGTAGACCTTCCAAATAATTCATGTCCGTTATTTGAAGACATTCGTGTATCCATTCATTCAGAAGCACTAGGGAGGGAGTCACGCAGGTTCAAATTCTACTACTGATTGACCTCATTGGAGTTTCCAGTGCTCTCACCAGACAAACGAGACGGTATGCAGACAAAAGCCCTGGAGCTTCCATTTCAATCCACTTCCCCGGAGTAATGCTTATTCTGATTGACTTCATGGTATTCTTTAACCTTATAATAACAACGGTTTAGAAAGAGATCGCACAGTGATTTTATAAAAGAAGAATGATTTGTTAGAGACGTAAGGTTAATGTAAAGCAACGATCGCCAACAATAGATGGCAGCACTATCTCCGTATATGTCTAATGCGTTTTTTTTTATCGTTGCACGAAATTTCAATGCTGCTCCTACAAATTCAAGCCTAGAGAGTTCTAGCTTTCAGGGAAGAAAGTTTATAACCAATTCAAGAGTTTGATCAATGTTGATTTTGTTTTTGTTTTTCTTCATTATTAAAAGAGCTTCATTGTTATAGGTTTCGATATTCACAACAACAATGAAGCGATTTCAACAATGGAGTAAAACGAAAATAAAAAATGGCATTGTTTGAAATCTTGAATTGGTTTTTAACTTTCTTCCCTGAAAGTTAGAACTCTCTAGTCTTGAATTTGTAGGAGTAGCATTGAAATTTCGCGCAATGATAAAAAATACGTTAGACATGTACGGAGAATGTGCTGTCATCTTTTGTTGGGGATCGTTGCTTTACATTAACCTTAACATCAATACTCAATTTCTTGAAGAATTGCTCTCCTCTACGTGCAAATTGTCTTCTGAAATAAAACAGTGTTATGGATCAGAATCTGAGAAGGTAATTTCGTTCTAGTGTTAGGTTTACTTTTACAACCTAGGCCAAATATGCCTAAAGGTCATTCGAAGACAACCGTAAAACTCTTTTTTTTAAAAAAACATAGGATGCCATTCAAGAATACAAATTCATTCACAAGTGAATAGGCTTTAATTTCGAAAAGACTTTTCGCGCCAATTGCAATTGCAACGTGGCAGCCGCAAGTTCAAGATGCAGTTGTCTGTCACCAAACAGCCATCCCATCTTCTGGATAAATCTTTGACCGCAAAAGGCCAAAATACAGAAACTTCTGACTTTGATTACGTTGTCAGCCAAACACACGGGGCGCATAATGTGTTTGTTGCGCATGTAGATCATACAAACGTTAATTTACGTTAGTACGAGAATTTAGTGAAAATAAGAGAACGTTTTATCTTAGGTACAAAAGTTTGAGTTAGGGGATGTGACCACAACCCTTTCCTGATGCATTTCTGTGCCACTTACTTTGTGCAAACCGCGCGTTACAGTATTACTGCGTTGTACGGTTGTGATGTGAAAGAAGATGGCATAAGCAATGTCTAAGTTTGTAATAGTGATTTATTTATTTATTGGGGTGAACTAATTTAATTATATATAAAAGATGGCGCGGTTCGTGATAATAACAAATCGAGTGGTGCTATTAAGGATGTTAATAGTGCAATTATTATTGGGAATATTTGCTACTTCAAACGTGAGAACGTGTATTCTCGTTTAAACACATTGGTAGTATTAAGTACTGCAGTAGAGTAAAATTGCAGTTATTTTTCCTTGAAGTTCCCACATGTAAAACTTCATTTTAATTTATAATCCGACTACTGAACACCCACCCCTCTCAATATTTTCTTCACGTCGGCGCCACTGTTGGTGTTAATTAACTGATAAGAATTTATTTAGTGTTTTTATGAGAAAGAACAAAAGTTAAAGGACGTATTTACATATTGTGGTGCGCAAGAGTCTGTATACTTGCTGTAATTTGCAAAACATTATGTAATGACCCTTATGGGTGTGTAACCTCATTAGATCATTCCAAAGCTATGAAAAGTAGCGGTTTTCTTCTAGTCTGGATTTCTACTTCAGCTTTGAGTAAGATTCCTGAATAGTAAATGCCTTTTCGGCGCTTCCTATTTCAGTGAATTTTCTCACATGTTGTCTGGAACATGCTTTATGTATGTTTACAGTCTTTATCGTGACTCCTATGCCAGTGACATCTCTTTCGTGTGGATTCCTACTATAGTTGATATTCTGGTAAGATTGGGAACACCATAAGTAGTTCCAAGTGCAATTTCTAGATCCTATAAACATATGAAATACCTGAGCGTTCGTTCATACCAAGAAGAGCAAATTCCGCGTTACCTAGCAACTGAGGACACACTTGTTACGCTTTATCCTGTGGAGTTTAAACGCCAGTATCACACTCTGGTAGAATTTATTAGAAGTTTCTTGTCTGTCCACGGAGCGGACAACTTTTGATGGACATTGAGTTTTACATTAATTTACGACCTGGATTTAATTATTTTTGTTTGTAATTCTCAGATTTGTTTCGGAATGAACTGAACATTTTTAAAAAAATAAATCAATTTTTTAAAAAAGAACTTAAAGTATTGTGCAGAAATAATATATCAGAAAAAAATAAGAGGAAACAGTCCATGCAGGGGACAAATGACGTATTCTAGGCTAATTCTTTTGCAGAAGAAAAATAAATTTTAATCTAAGTGCATGCTATCTCAATACAACAGAAATAATATCATGATTATGTTAAATATGTTTTTATTTCTTCCTATTTTTAAGCTTTAAGTAGCTTGGGACAGCATTTAGGTACATGAATTTGGCAATCAACCATACTAATTGATGATTATCTGTTCATGCAGGGAGAATAATGGGGAGTTTGATTTCGCGCAGAATGGTCAAATTCTATGGATTTTGTATTAGCTGATGTGCTCGTCCCTTTGTGTCTCGTCAGAAAAATTAGTTATGTGGGCTATGAATTATGGCAACTGAGTTTACATTTTCAGTCGACCATCTTCGTGTGGTAAAAAAAAAGAATCCATGGAAAGCTTAGGACAGATTGCGCATGTGAGGACAGTAGGTGTGAGATCACCCATTTTGTTTCACTTTGTATTAAATAGCGTCCTGAAGGCTTCTAAACTCTCTCTCTCTCTCTCTATCTATCTATCTCAAAAGTGAACCTCGCTTATGCTAAAATCAATATTAATTCAGAGGACCACTTTCCCTTGTCTATTCCTTGTCTTTTTTTTTAAATTAGTACCAAGAAATTAACTCAGACGTTGATTTTTGTAGCCTATATAAAATATTGTAGCAACTCTCGATCACGATCTACTGCACTGTTTAGTTTGAACCCCCGAAAGAGGAGGTAAAATTTTATTTTAGAAAATTATTTTCACTGTGAGTCTTGTGAGCAATTGTAGAAAAACATTCGCTTTTACCGGTCGGTTTCTCAGTTACATGAATTAATAACAAGTCTGCATATGAAAACATGGTATTTAGGACAAGAATGTATACCTAACGTTTACATGAAAATTACTTCAATCACAAAAATTGAACCAGATATTTTGAAACTGGTTACATTAAATTAAGCTCAGATTTCGCGAAAATCTAGTAAACTTGTGCTACCTTTCGTAGCGTTTTAAATCTTTTTGTCTTTTTTTTTATTTTGTGTACTATTTTCTTTTGCTTGAAAATATGACAGTTGATTTACTGTATTTCATTAAAAAAATCGGAAAACTATTCAACAAATTACATTATCTTTAGTAGTTATAAAAACAAGTAAAATAAAATACCTTCTTTGAAATTTATTGTTTTTAGATTACAAAACCCTGGTTAAATTAATTTTTCAACTCATCTCGTGGCGCCTTTGCACACAACCCACGACCCTCACGTTGAGAAACCTTGACAGAACCCCCCCCACACACACACACACACAAACGCACACATGCTGGAATCCGTTAACTATGCCTTGTTAGTAGGTATTTATTCCCAGCTGTACTTCAAATTCTCAGCTGCACGCGGTACTGACAGTTTCAAATTGATCCAACTTGGGCGCTAAAGAGGTGACTCTAAGGTTGCGTGCACCATGTCGGAATTTGAAAAGGAAAAAGACGTCTGATAAGGTGGCTCTATATACTAAGTAGGCGGATGCCCAATTGGACGGCATCACGATGCATGCAGCGGATAGCCCAACAGTTAGATCCCGCTCATTTACCAAAGCAGACTCTAAGCCCCAAAGTAATGCCATCTATCAGCAATGTTGTCAATTACCTTACGGCACGGGATGGGATAGAAAAATCAAAGAAGCAGCCTTCGAAGCACTAACACAAGATCCAATCAACTATCTAAGTATCGAACTGAATTGAACTTTTGGCAGTTTTGGCTCAGGTCGAATTCAAGTCTATATACATACCTTTACTTCAGAAACAACCTTTGCAACATAAAAGGAACAGTAAAATATTAATACAAGGAAGATCCGCTATAGTGTAGTGGTTAAAGTGATGGACTACAAACAAATCGAAATTTTCAGGTTTACCCCCCCCCCCGCCCCTACAGACTATTGGAATATTAATTAATATATAATCATGAAGACAATGGGCATTGGGCAAAGTTTAACTAAATATGTATACCAAAAGACAGCAAACCTCCTACAATGTTATGTTTTGGCCAACTGAAAAAGGTACTGTTTTGGTTAGGGATTCGGTGGGTGGAAATTAGGGACTTGGTGGTTCGACGTCGGCTCGGATTTTTCCGCCAAAGGCCCACAGATATTTTCCTCACGGACTGTCTTCAGAAAATGCACAAAATATATTTTAAAAAAAACTAATACAATTATTGACAAAAAATATTTACCAACTATTGTTACAAGTTACAAACCTTCTTAAAGTTGCCGGAATAATAACTCAGGAAATTTGTCTAAGACTTGTTAAGGTGTAATAATTTTGCATTGTCCTGAAAAAGGTTTGCTAGCTATCTAATAAATCTATATAATCCATGTTTTTAAGCATTATGTTCAGAATCTCTTTAAATTTTTAGTCATTAGTTTTTTATAATTTATATGCTGCATTTAAGGCTGAGCTATTTTGAAAGGTTATATCGGTTTGAAACCACCATTCTACCGAAGGCAGTTTATTGGTGACTGGTGCATGTTGTTTAATGATTTACTCTTGAAAGAGCATGCAATTTATATCAACAGCAAAACGACTAAATAATTTCCTGTTTTCAAACAATGAATATGATGAGTTGTAAATTGATTTCAATTAATCTTCCGAAAGCTAGACAACAAGTAAACAGAACAAATGTTTTCCTCACATATTGTTACTCGCAACAATAAATGTGTTTACAAACCATCACATACTGTAAACAATGTGTTAGCTATTCTAGACTAATGTTTTGCAGGCTTTCTTTTTTGTAATAAATACATAAAATACGTATCTCTCAATTTGATTTTGTGTAGGAAGCAGAATGTTTTATTATTTCTTTAAAACACTTTATTAAGTAAAGTAATTAGTGATAAACCGAACTTTTGACAACACGAGCAGTATTTTTTAAAATTGTGCATGTGGTTATTATAATGCCATTTTTTCATAAAAGAACAAATGTTTCGCTTAAATTTTTCAAACATTCTCGATTGATTGTTGTTTGTTTACAAAGAACAGTTTTCATTGAAATATTCTCTTTCTTCTTTCTATTTTTGTAAGTTCAATTCTTCTCCGTTTTACAACTAATGTTTCTTTTCATCGTTCTAGTCTCACTTTTCTATTCTGGGTTTCGGATTAATCAGTCATTATCCTTTACATTATTTGAGCTCAAGTGAATTTTATATTTCTTTTTTTGTTTTGCTTCTTGCTTGTTCTAAACACTCGATATTTTTGTCTTATTTTATAATTTTCATTTATCGCATGGCTACCGATTCCGGATTTCATTTAACTCTTTTTTTACATAGCTCGAATGTTCAGCTGATCATTTCTTTATGTCTTTTAGTTTGTCTGATATATTTCCTTCACGCTACTAGTGTTTCTCTTAACTTTTCTCTAGATTTGCTACTTCTTAATACTGTTTATACAGACTTTGTATTGTGTTTGTACAGACTTCAATATATACTTTGTTTTCTGTAAGTGACACTGTGTATATTTCGTATCGAAATTCATCTTTCCTTCGTCTTTTCTCGTTTCTCTTTTACATCTTTGTACCACATAACTTTTTTCTTTCGTTGTCACTTTTATATGCTTCTCCGCCCATTATAGTATTATCACTCCAAAATGTTATTACTACATTCACTATTGTACTGTACAACGAACAATACCAATAGATGAACCTACTACATTTCAGGTTGATTAATTGTAAATTCAACAATACTGACGATTGATTAACAACAAAGCATTGTTAGCGTATGGTAAGCGGTTGAGAACAAACAATAAATGTTGTTAAAATAACAAAAAACGCTTAACAAATAGCCTACATATTTTGTAAATGCAACCATAAAATGTATTTGTTCCAAAATATCCACATTTTATCGTTAAGTTTACGATATATTACAATATATTTTTAAAATGTGCACAACTTGAGATTCTCATTGTTGCTTTTCATTTTTGAACCTGAGGGATATAAAACACAGGTGGAATGTACTGCAACACTTTCATGAGTCTTCCATATTTTCGCTTGCTGTATAGACCTTTTATCGGGATAATTAATGTCAATAATTGTTGCTACAAGGATGATGGCAGTTTGGGTTGCCAAGTTTTGAAAATGAAAATACCTGACACCCTCCAGGAGTACGTATACTCTTAAGATTGTGACATTATCGCTCGTCAAAAATGTGAACAACCTGAGTTTCCGTCAGGGTTTTCAGTTTGGGGAGGGGTAATGTCAAAATTTGGAGGGTGTAAGTGAAGTTTTGTACGGTTTCTATCGACTTTTTACAGCAAAACTGTCAAGGCTGGGGAGGGGGTTGTCGAGACTTTGGGAGGTAAACCCCCCACAAGGAAGGTCTGGCGGAAAAGTGATTACTTCACATAAAATTGAGCGATTCGGAGTTCGAATTTAATAACTTTAGTTACTTTTGAAGCACTTA
>JAGDQP010036559.1:0-19008 GCA_022664845.1 Lepisma saccharinum | reverse complement strand
AGAGGAGCTGTTTATCCTGTAATAAGGCGCTGGATATGAGAGTTGGATATTCTTGTACAAAAGAAGCACAAGTAGTGCGCTGCTGAAAGTTGTATGTGCAGTTTCCGAACTCTCATAAGGCGTGAAAGTGTTTCATCACATCATCCTTTTAATATCTCAGATAAACTGGAATGGGTCTGAGTTGTATATTATATTTCTTGCAAATGCATGTTTTGAGACTTCTTGATTAATGACCTGTCTTCACGGAAGTGTCAATCAACAGGAAGACTTCAAATGGGCATTTTATCCGCAAGCTATCCTGTGTCCACTGGAGTTTTGTCCAAGCGTACTGTTCCGTTAGTGTTTCTGTTTTGAATTTGCGACTGAGGTGATTCACTAAAATTAGTATTGCAAGTTCGACCTGAGGTAATTTATTTCTGTCCAGTGTGGTAGGTTTTTGGTATTTATGGTACAGGTAGATGTTGGTTGAAAGCCTCACAACCACGTCAAGGCATCTATTGTTTTTAAAGTTGGTAAAGGGACGCAAGATCGTTTGTACCGTATGATCTTACGCCGGAGAACCAACTCACACACCATTTGATCGACTGTGTGTATGCGGCTGGTGTTCGCGAATGTCTTTCTCTCTCGTTGTCTAAATCTCTCTCCTGTGGAAGTTAACATATGCTTCACTAAACCTGACTTGGCAAACCCCTTGCTATTTCTGGGGCCATTATAGCGAGAAACTTGCCGGGTACTCGTTAGCAAACCATTTGTTAACCTCCGAGATGTCGCGAAGTTGTCCCGTTGCGCGATTACCGACAAATGGCTCGCCAAAAACTGACTTGGCGAACACCTTACTATTTCTGGAGCCATGATACTCTTTACACCCTACTCTTTACCAAGCCATTTGTTTATTTACTTGTGTCGGACGCACGAGAATGTATGCGAGTGTAAATATTTTGGAATATTGAAAAAATATAGTCATAGATTCAGTGATAATAATAGAGTATTGTTAATGAAATGTAGCTTTTGTTGTACTTTGTTGCATGGTTAGTACATTTGACACTTGGCGATTGTTATCTCTGGTAATGGTACAGTACAAATGCCGAAAATCAGAGACGACGTGTATATGATCTAAGTCTGTATCATCTTTATGTAGACAATGTTTGGAAGAATACTATGGTCTAAATTAGGCATGGCCACCTTCTTCCTATATGAGTGATAGCGTCACGGGCCATGATCAAAAATAATGATTATAACGAGTATATCAGCCACAAAGTCTGCGATCCAAACCAGTAGATAAAATGAAACACACAGACGTTGTAATTTAATATAGTTTTTACCTTGCCGCAGACCAGCTGTTAGCCATGCCTGCTGTAATGCATATAATTCCTATTGGCTTAGCGACAAAACTGTCTCCATCTGTATGACGAGCAGTGTACCAAATTTTAGACCTAGTTCAGGCTATGAGGAAAGAAAATAACTTTTTGTCTTAAGTTTATTTACCTTTTGCTTAAAATTTAAAACGAAAGGTAACAAGAGAGAGAAATTACTATTTTGTGCCTTGAGACTGTGAGTTAACTCAGGTCTGTAATTTAGTAGGAAGTATTGTACAGTCCCATAGCTGGAGAACGTTTCACCGCTCGATCATTAGGTGTACACTGGAATATGGTTATTTCGGTTCAGGTCATTAAATATCGCACCATGAGGTGAAACCAGTTGCTATTGTTTAATTGAAGATGAATAAATTTGGAGACTAATGAAACACAGTTAAGACCTATGACGAAAAGCAAAAATGAACAAGACATGCTACCTTAAAAACATCTATCAAGATAATCAACAAGAATAAGTTTATGATCAAAAATTTGAATCCAATTTAAAAGACTAAAGAGCAGGTTGAGTAGGTTAGTTTTAATTGAATTGATTAAGTATGTGAGACTCTGTTTACGTTCATAGAATTATAGATGCCAACATCAGTGCCAAAAATACAATCGAACGTACTGCCATCCCCTGAGATTTTTTTCCTAAATATTCTAATAAAGCAATATTTGTAAATAATATAGGTACGCACGTGGTTATGTATAATCATTATGAACGCGATATCTCGTTGCCATCTTACTCGAAAATTGTGAATGGGAGAAAAATTTTGCAGCTAGTATTTTTCTTCGAATTACCCAAGAATAATATTTGTATTCACCATATAGAGAATTGGCGCCTTTATTTAGGTATTCCTGTACATTTTCAGTTACAAATATTTGAAGTAGTAATCAGTTTGTCTATTTTTTACGTTAAAAATGCAGAGTATAAATTTATAGAAGATTTTTTCATTGTATTAACGAAACTCAAATACACAAATCAGCGTAATGCTCCCGGTTCATACTGCACTTAGCTATCTATTAAGCTGCAAAGTCTCAAAACTAACGGCAGGTGACTACTGTTTTCTAACACCCTGTTCGCTGGTGACGAAAATAAACCGAACATATTGGAAATCGCTTCTTTTCACGCAAAAAAAGTAATTATTTAAATATAACTGAATTGTCCTATTGTTACCTAAATTCCTAAAAGCAGAAAATTAAAGTTATTAAAAGATTACTATGGAGGATGCCCTAGTAGATACAAACGATCATAACGTGCCATTCCTTCCTACGATATTTTTCATCCTAACCATACGCAACCTCTCTTCCCTTCTGTCCACGTTATCACATTCTTCCCTCAGTGATTATACGGCAATAGATGTATGAAACAGACTATTATATACCAACAACTGTTTCCGTAAATTCATAGAAGTTACCTGTAAACAATTACTATTCTTAGTCGGGACACATTAGTGTATTAATTGGTATTGCGTCCGTAGGTTTGTGACTCGAGTCTCTGGACAAGATGGACCATTTCACCTGTGCCAATGCCCGTCGTCGCATGAATCTTAAAGATACCTACAGTTAGAAGTGGGTTCAAAATCACTACTTTATGTCCTGTACGTACTGTTTTGTTTTATCGTTGTGGTACCAAGATGTGGTAAATGCATTAAGCACGTATCGATTTATTTATGAGATGTTCCTTACGTGTTTCGCTACATTGCAAATAAATCTGTAATTGCTCACTACATCTTGAGAGAGACGGATAAAGCAGAACAGTAAGTAAATGTAATTGTAGGCAGCTCGCATGCAAAGGTGACTATTTTCACTGTAATTCAGCCTCTAGATCATTGGCATAAAAGTAGGCGAAGTTTCGGGTGTACCATTGCGAGTGGGCAAGCAAGAAAGAGAGACGGGCAGCATCCAATTATCCAGGGTTCATACACTACCTGGAAAACCTGGAAAACCTGGAAATCTCAGGGAAATTGATTTTGGAAGGAAAAATCCTGGATAATTCAGGGAAATCGATCATGTCTAGTAAAAAACCTGGAAATATCAGGGAAATTGAACCTTTCAAATATTCCAGTTAGGAAAATATAATTCTATAAATATTATCGGGAAAGAATAACTGTAGAGTAAATATTTTTGTTCATATTCAGGTAAATTTACAATTTGTGGGTGGTTGGAGGGATTGTTTGTCCCCTGTTGGGAGGATGATTAGGGGACCCTTCTGTTGGTGTGCTGTTTTATTTCTCTTTCTACTGTCTTTTGTCTGATATTTCTTATTTATATAACCACAATTCCTGGCTCCATAATGTCCAAACAACTAACACAAAATGTACAGCGTTTCAACACATAAATTAAAAATAGTTTGTTTAAACAAAAACACCTTGTGAAATGATTCTTGCTACTACAAATTCCTGCTACTACCTTTTTTTTTTTTCGTCAAAAATTTCCTTTTTGACTTTTTGGTTATATTCAATGTATCAACATTTTGTGCAGGTTTATAAAATCCTAATATTTTTCCTATATTGAGAAATGACTTTAGGTAAAACCTCAATTCTGCCCTCCAAAGCCATATGACATTGGCGAAGTTATATGACATTAATTGTTTATCTGATATAGACATACTATAAGATACCGGTTTATTAGTAAACAGTAAATCACGATTTACTCAAAAGCAGATTTTCTGTGAATACGGCTTTCTGGCTTTGGAGGGCAGAATTGTCTAGCTGTTTTAAGTTCATTGCTTAATTTTCATCTCTTTGCAGGTATATTAACTTTGAATTATAGAGATGTCTGGACAAAGATCAGTGTTTAATCGTCAGTGGTTAGATCCAACATTACATCCTGAGTGGACACCTTGGTTGAAGGAGGTTAAGGCGGATGTGCATAGTGCATTTTGCAGGGTGTGCTGTAAAAGTTTTTCATTGAGTAATATGGGAGTACAGGCAATTAAAAGCCATGCAAAGGGACCAACACACAAACAAAGACTGGAGAGTACAGTAAGAAATCAAAGAAGTGTTGTGGATATGTTTAAGCCAGTTCAAAAACAAGAGCAGCAACCATCACAAAAGTCAACAGAGCAATTAAAACAACCATCTATAAAAGGCTTCGCTGAAAAAGATGAAGTAACATCTGCAGAAATATTGTGGGCAATGAGACTTGTAGTGAACAGAGAATCTTACAATTCATGTAAAAATGATAATATACTGTTTAAACAGATGTTTCCAGATAGTGTAATTGCACAGAATTTTAGCATGGGCCCTTTGAAGTGTAGTTATATTATTTGTTACGGCCTCGCACCATACTTTAGAGACAGTGTTTTGGATGCAGTAAACGAGTGTCAGGAAATTGTAGTGTGCTTTGATGAAGCGTTAAATAAGGTAGCCCAAAAGGGGCAGATGGACATTCATGTGAGGTTTTGGAACGATACAAAGGAGGAAGTTTCCACAAGGTATTTTACATCAGTTTTTTTAAACCATGCTACAGCTGAAGATCTCTTGTCTAAGTTTAAGGAAGGACTTTCAAAAGTGTGTCTGAAGAAAATTCTGCAAGTCAGTATGGACGGACCTTCTGTGAACTGGAAATTTCTGTCAAATTTAAAAGAAGAAATTCAGACTGATTCTACAGATCCACAGTTATTAGATTTAGGATCATGTAGTCTTCATGTGGTTCATGGGGCATTGCAAACAGGTCATGGAGCTGCAAAATGGAATGTAAATAGTTTTTTAAGGGGGCTTTACTATTTGTTTAAAGATAGTCCAGCACGACGAGGAGACTACGTTGCATCCTCTGGGACGTCCACATTTCCCCTAAAATTTTGTCAGGTACGGTGGGTAGAAAATGTGCAGTGTGCAGAAAGGGCATTGGAAGTGTTTCCGCACGTAAAGAAATACTTGAATTCAGCCAACATCCCCAGCGGTGTATCAGTGAAACATGTCAAGGAAGGAGTTAACGATTTGTTAATGCCAGCAAAATTGGCGTTCTTCAAGACCCTTGCAGCAGAACTAGAGGGATTTTTAAAAGCATTCCAGTCCTCCAAACCTATGATACCGTTCTTGTACAACACACTTACCAACCTTGTTAAAATGTTGATGAGGCGATGTGTTAAAGCAGATGTTATTGATAAGTGTGAATCGGTCAAGAAATTGATTTCATTGGATTTGGAAAATAAAGACATTTTGTTGAGGTACAAAGATGTTGATGTGGGATTTGGGGCAAGAAAAGCGTTAGCTAAATGTGGAGCTTCTGATCGGCACAAAGCGGAGTTTTCTTTGCAGTGTCAACGGTTTCTAGTGGCAACAATCAAAAAAATTTTGCAGCGCAGCCCTTTAAAGTATCCTCTTGTTCGTGCCGTGTCATCTCTTGATCCAGAAGTTATTTTGAAGAAGCCATCTTTAGCTCAGGAGCAAATGAAAGCATGTATTCAGATCCTTCATTCCAGCAATCGTTTATCAGAAAATGTTGCAGAGAGAGCAGTTAACCAATTTATGACTTTGTGTAGGTTGACAAAAGAGGAATTCGGAGTATTCTTTGAAAATTTTTGTGAAACTAAAGATGATCTTGACAAATTCTGGGCTAATCTGCTTAAAAAAGACCAGAAATTTACTGACCTGTGGATTGTAGTCAAAATTATTCTTATATTGTCACATGGAAATGCAGCAGTTGAATCGGGTTTCATCAATAAGAGTCTGTTGGTTGAAAATTTACAAGAGGACTCCATTGTAGCTCTAAGGCAAGTACATGACGGCATTAAACATGCAGGTGGTATTACCAATATTCAGATCTCGCATGAATTAGTTAAAGCAGTTAAAGGATCTCGGACAAGATATGAAATGTCATTGGAAAGAAAACGCAGTGCGGTAGACGAAAATGATCAGAAGGTTCAAATTAAAAAGCGGAAGCTAAAACTGCTAAATGACTTGAGGGAAAAAAAGAAACGATTGGAGAAAGCTCATAGTTTAGAAGCGGAAGAGATAGCCAAAGAGATCAATAAAGTTTTGCAGGACTTGTAGAATAAAGTTTCGAAGGACTTGAGAGGAGCGGGGAAGAGAATTTTGGAAAAACGTTCCAATGTAGAAGTTTTACAATGAGAGAGAAAAATCTGTAGAAAACATTTAAATGTGTTTTTGGTATAAGAACATTATATTTTACGTTGTTTATTCTTTCTTAGAACTAATATATTTGACATTGATTCCAGCATTATATAGTTTGGTTTTACAGTTACAATAAAACACTAAAATTGTTAATTACATTAAAAGACTAGAATTGTGAATTTTGTTACAATAAAACAGCGTGGATAGGGGAATGGCATGAACAATTGCAAATGGATACTGTGATGATTATCTGTGCTCTATAGTTTTGGATATTTAAAATTTTAACTGTTTCTTTGTGTGTACAAAATTTGTTTAATTGCATTTGTTCATTTGTTATTATTAAAATTTATATATTAGTGTTTTCCACTAGACCTGGAAATTACAAAATTAATACCTGGAAAACCTGGAAAATTCAGGGAAATTGAGTTCAATATTTTTGTATGAACCCTGTTATCGCTTAAGCTTTCAGCAGCAACCGCTTTAGGCTGCTTCATCTGCATAAGAAGTTTTTGTCGGGTTCATTGCTTTTTTAAATTCTCTTAGTAACATCATTGAAATGCCATAATGGTACCTTTAACTTAGGCCCTGACCGATTCCTTCCTGTATCCTTTTCCCTACCCTGTCCCGGCTTAAACCTTAGATTCTAAAGGCCATAATAAAAGTTGTCTTTTTTTTTAATAATATATAGTTTTATTGTAATTCGATGTAACGGTAATCATTTCAATGAAAAATACAGGATCAAAAGGGCAGTTTCTCAGAAGAAAAATACTTTTCCAATTCTGTTGTTTTTCTCTTCACGACTCGCTGTTCAAGATATCGTGAAAGAAATGGAATGACATCATAATTTCATTATTTAGACGGGTTTTTGCCCCCCCCCCCCCGAAAAAAGGCTATTGGTAAGTACAGATATAATATAAATACCGCACATATGTATTTGGTAATAATGTACACATAAGGGATACGATATTTTATTGTGTTTGAATGCTATGTTAAGGTTAATTCAGTGTTTGTGCTACAGTTTTCAGAATTTTATTTACATTAATAACTAAATGTTGCTGCTTCAGGTCCGTCCTCAATGATTTTAACGCGCTTATTAACCATAGTTTAATATCTCGTTTTGCAGTATTGTTCCACGTTATGACAATGCCCATATAATAGGCAATGAACGATCGTCTGTTTGCACACAAAAGCACTGTTCTTTCTACTAACTCTCTATTTTTATGTTAGGCGAGCCCCTTTTTTTTTTATCTAAATTTTTGCATTTATTTTGAATATATTCGATTGTATGGAAAGTACACTCAGATTCATAGAAAATAGCCGATGAAATAAAATTCTAAGTCTGAAGGCTCTGCAATCTGGAAAAACCTGGCAAATATACGTGGCAAGCATAATATATGATTTTTTTTATTTCGAGTATTGTATATGTGGAATATGACCGCCCTGCTGAGCTAGTAGCTACCGTCGCTGACTGCTGATTGTGGGGTCTCAGGTTCGATTCCCGGTCCGACAAAGAATTTTTTTCCAGAGCGAGAAGGTTTGGAACGGTGCCTAATTAGCATTGAGATGCGATTGAGGAGCTGCTGTGAATAAAAGACAGTGGCGATCACAGTTGAGAGCTTCGGCTCTCCTCTCCCTACACGTCTGGTCAGCGTGGGAGCAGTAGACCACCACCTCCCTCCGAGGAGGCCTCATCCAGTAGTGCATTGAATATGGCTGTGAAATTATTATATGTAATATAGGCTCCGTGTTGCCACATTGTGCAAATTACAGTACTTAAAAATATACCCATCTTTCATTTGCTTTGTATTTGTGTGTATGGTAGTACACGTACGGTCTCGAAAACGATATTAATACGCAGCAATCAGATTTTATGCCTGACATGGGAAGGAATGCCCGACTTGGACAAGGCTTCTCTGGAGTACCAGGTAGAAGTCCATTGTTTAACTGTTTCTGCATTGTGAAGAAAAATTTAATTCTAAACAAGAACATAAAACTACAAATGCTGTAGTAGCTAGATACTTGTAATTTTCATCACTCTCCCAAGCTCGTCATTAAATTTCTTGATATTATAATTACAAAATTTATTTTGGATCGTAATTAATATTCTGTATATTAGTTTGAAAGTTATTTTTAAATTCGAAGTTTCAGAATTTTATTTTTAAGTATACATTGTGTTTTTGTTTTTCAGACTGCAGAAGTTTAAACTTTTGACGGCTAATACGGTCATAAGTAGTGAGAATGCTAGCTTAGAAACAATGGGAACCGAACAGGTACGTAATTCTTAAACAACAATTAACACTTTATCTGAAGGGAAATTGGGAAAGCTTTCAAACTGTTACTTCGCGCTGGATTCTTCCATATAGAGTAATGAAAAGCATTGTTGCTGCTAGTTTCACAGTTGCCATTCTGGTAACTTGAAAACTAGGATGGTACTTTCAGTGCAAGTACAGTATGGTAAAAGAATCATTCATGATCAGAATCAGATTTTATTACTAAAAAAAATGTATATATATATATATATATATTATTTACGACTATGAACACACTGGACGACGACAGTAAAAGTGTCGGAAATTATTTTTCCTCGTTTCCATAAATTCGAGCTCAGTTTGACTTCAAAACTCCTAATGGAAAATTCATCACGAAATTCAGTGCTGCCAATAAATAGATAACATGTGTCGTATGGCATATTGCTGTTTTATTTCAGTCCTGTAACTTCGAAGTAATATAGACTGACCTTCGAATGTTGTGATGGATTTTGAATGTGGAACTTAAGTCAATTGTGATTCCGTATTTGTTTCTTTGTTAAACCTACAGAATAGCGGTCTTTCTCATGGGAATTAAAAGTAACAAGAGACCAGCGTGTCTGCAGGTCAGGATAGTTATAAAAGCAGTAATGAAATTGTCATTAGTCTTGACAAGTCACGAATTAGTTTCGAGTCATGTATTCAGTCAGGTAAAACATTGCAATTTTTAGCTATTTCTAATAGTTTACTTGTCATGTTCCCAAATGTGCAGAAAAATATTCTCATATTTGATACTGTGAACTTTGTGTTACAGGAGGATGTGGAAATCCCGGGTTCCGTAATTAGTCCCCAACAATTTTTCATCTTTTTGTTGCATGAATTTGGCTTCTGTGAATTATGTAGACACCGTGCAGATAATTGTAAACTATTCTTAAACGAGCGTATCTTTTCTGTTCACAGCTTCTGGACCTGTTCTCGTTGGAAGATAAGAACAAAGCTGACAGGACCAAATCAAGCAAGCAGAATCAGGCGGGTGGAATTAGTATGAAGGCTGTACTTGATAATCTGCCAGAACTCTGGGATGACAAGCAATACGAAGACGAATATGATCTTTCAAACTTCATGCAGGGTCTTCATAAGGGCTAGAAATAAAAAGAAATACGTAATGTGGTAACATATCTGTTAAAACTGAATTAGGAAGGAGTCTGTTTTTTTTTTTTTTATCGCATTCTACCAGCGTGTTGACTATCAGCACCCCCGCTACGTGTCGCGCACACTTTGTGTGATGTATAAGCAGTCATGTTATTACATATGTTCGGAAGTTTGTGTTTTAAAAACGAAAGCGAACTATATTTCAGTTTTTTATCTTAAACAGATTTGAGAAACAAATATTAGGGATATTTTCGTCTATGGCCTTTTCTTGTGTTGTATATTGCATTTATGTAAAACTGAGAAATTATTTCCATGTATTAAGAAAACAAACTTGGGGTGTGGGGATACAAAAACACACATATATGCTTAACATAATGTTTTGTTCAGTTTATATCTAATTCTTAAGAATGCTTTCATTTTCCGACTGGGGGAGAAGTATCCATAATATAAGGGAATTGGGTTTAAAATTGTATCGTATGCTGAGTATTTTCCAACATAGAAAAAGGATTGCCATGCACGATAGAATTTATTATGGCAGAAAATATTTGATTTTGAATAGCAAGAAAGGCATTGTAGAAGAATGTGTAAGTTATTGTTCGCGGCTCAGGTCCATTTATGTTCTTTTTTTTTTCATTTTTGGTTAACGTTATTTCATTTTTGTAATGAACACCTATATTTTATTCGTGAGAATTTGCTTATTTGAACATAATATGTTCGTTTTTTTGTTATTCTTCTGTCCATATAGGTACATGAAACATTCATATTTTCATAACACAACACTTCACAGTCACGAGTGTGTATTAAGCAGATCACTGGAAACTTAAGTTCTGTGCATTGTGTTCTTGTAAATAATTTGTATTACTTGCAAATGGTTACGAATGATGATGATATTGTTGTGCCAGTGACTTAATTGTGTAAAATGTGTTAGTGTGTGTAGAGGATGCTGCCTGTTGCATTTTGTTCCAAGTCAGTAGAGTAGGATTGTGTTAGCAGGTTGTCAGATTAATTAGGGATGAAACTTTGTGCGTAGGAAAACAGTCTTGTCAGTAGAAATTAAATATAATAAGTCTATTCTGGATGAAGATTGCAGTAAGTTATATGTGCAAAAGTTTGTTGTTCTAAGGTAGTCTGTATGTATATTTTGGACACACAACTAAAAAGTTCTGCAAATATAACTTCTCTGCAGACACTTGTTTTTCTGTGGATCATCAATTATAATCGGCACATTAATTTTGCATAGGAGAAAGTAGTAATTATAGTCTCTACCAGGTAATTTTATCCAGTGACATTGTGATTTTCTATCAATTAATTTTGTTAAATGGAATTAAAAAATGGTTGACAGAGCTGAAAGCAAGTACGGTACTTACATAAATTCTTTTGTTTTATATACTATCATCTGATACGATCCATCTCTGTAGTACCTTGTACAGCTATAGACAGGAGTTTTGATGTAGGTCTTTAAAGAGTATTTCTCAAAATTTGCAGAGTATACTCCTGTGTGTAACATCTCTGAATGAAAATTAAAATTTGGATTAATAATTCCTGTTGGGTTACAAAACTATCCCTCCTGGATAAAACTAGGGAACTATAGAACTTGGTGGGATTTTTGGACTTAGAACTTTTTTTGCCATCGAAAAGTGATATTTTTTTTTTTTTAAAAATATCATCCTTGAGCTAAATGGCAGGACAATATTTTCCTCGAAAGACGTTGTTATTGTGGAGGTATCTGCAAGTCAACAAATATATACGACATTTCAATGTATTTATTTTTGCAATAAGAAAAGTTATGGACATACGTCAAAACTTTTGTCCATAGCTGTACATATGTACGGCATTAATGAGAGAAACAAATTTAAATTATTACAGCGAAGAATCAACTTATATGGCCCAAAATAATTAGAAAAATTGTATAATGTGGTAAATAGTCCCAAGGAGTAAGTAAATTTGTATTTCATTAAATAATTAGAAATTTTAATCGTTTTCCATTGTTAAAGATAATAGCTTATGATAAGCAATCCATTGTTGTTATTACTTTTAGTAATTACCAGAAATAGTGTTAGATTTTACGTATTTGCTTTCATCTTTGTATGGTGCAGTGACAGTGGAACTGAGGGTGGAAGTTTTATCCCGCGAAAAGACTAAAGCAGGAGTACGATCTATCAGTAATCAACTTTTGTGTTATACTTCCGTCGACAAAAGAACGTTCCACTTGCTGTGTATTGTATTGACGAAGACATTACAAAATGGTCTATATGAAAATGTAACATGTGATTCTTGAGTTTAGTAAATAGTGTTTAATTCCAGTCATTTGATTTACAAGGATCAATTAAACGGAACATGACAAAATTTGTACATTTCCTATTTATTATTTAAAATATTCGAAAATATTGTGCATGTTTTCTTCTTATCGTGGAAAGATTAGCTCCATTGTAGATTTTTTATGTGTATATAAAATGGAAAAAAAAGTCAAAGATGTTAAGGATGGAATGTCGAATAAAGAATGGATAGTTAATAAGGACAAAGATTGGTTTCTTTTTGGACATGAAAATTTTGCAATTACTACGATAAGTTGTTACTGCTGTTCTAAGGAAGACGTCAGCAAAGTTTTCCTGGTTCGTGGTGCCTATTAGAGTACATGTTAAAACAAGCGGACCGTATACCGCGCAAAGAGACGTAATATCATGAAGAAAATACGATCTAAAGATCTTCAGTATCTGTAAAACTAGGGTGAATCGTGAGTTCGTACCTATTTTAAAAGGTTAAAATGAAGTCGTGATAAGCTTTTCGATCCAGGAAATAAGACTGGACCGCTGACAGTGTCAGAACATGTGACGTGGCATTAACCTGTTTGGTACTGTCACAGTGAACCAAAGCTGTTTTAACAAATGAGATGTGGTGGTACTATTACATTATTATTTTTTATTAAAAGACTTAGTGTTGCTGGTGCAACTAGGGAGATTGTGTGTTTAAAAGGAATGAACGTGATACGCTAATTGTTCCAACGTTTTCGATTTGATGACAGTAGCGCGAAAGAGAATCCGAGGTCAGGTCGCCCGTTAACCACCAGGAAGGAGGTTCTATTCAACGTAACGTTACAAGTACCTGGGTGTTGTCAACAAATGGAACTTTACAGCCTAACCGCCCTAACGTAATTTTTGACCTTCATGACCTGGGTTTCACGTCCAGACGTCCTCAAACATCATTGTCCCGCGTCTTGACTGAAATATGCTTGAAAGTGAGTCATTCTGTGTCAAGAATGGTTGGATAATCAGTACACGTGGCATCTGCTTTAGTTGGACCATAGAGGTTCAACTCTATGCAGAGCAACTACAGTGGTTCCATGCTTTTTGAGTGACAATAATACCCGGTTCTGATAGATAGGAAATCTCGACATCAGTTGCAGGTGTGGAAAACCTGAAAAAGTCATGGAATTGAGTTGGCCGTGGAGAGCTGGGAGTTTTCTTTAAAGCAGAGGAACGGTAGGTAATTTTATACGATTTCTCCATGTTCTGTCCAATTTGTGGATGTTCCTGGCCATGGAGCGGAAGAGATAGAGACCTGCAGGAATTTATGTTCGTTACACAGCTTACGTTTAAGCTAACCTAATCTGTTTCATACGTTAACCCGCCTATTGCGTGTGAAAAGTATAATTAAGTTTATTTTTCTAGCTTATTCTAACTGTCGACTTTTATAGAGAGCAATCTACACACCAAATTTTGTTTCTAGGGCCAAGTTGCCAAAATTTGAATGACCTATAGAACCACCAAATTCAAAAACTGTACAAGATGTCGAAAAATAATGTAATTTTCACCCGGTTTGGTGCTAGAATCCAAATAATATATGGTCAGAAAAACATGATCCTAGAACCTAATTACTAAAAAAAAAAGTCGAATGTGCCTATATACCTCTTAAACGGTGGAAGATATCGAAAAAAAAAAAAGAAAAAAAAATAATTTTGTTTCCCCCCGATTTACATTACAAATAGTTATTCACCAATTTCTATGATCTTAAAATGAACTTCCCAAAATTTTGACTTTTAGGTCCATATACTCGAGAACTGCGCAAGATAGTTATGGCGTTTACAGAAAGCAGAACTGCGGTACACCACCATAATGGCATTAGTAGCAGGACAATTGTATTTTATTTAATGCCTTTAGGCAACTATGGCTCAGGTCGACTGTAGCAGGACAACTGTTCGTAACAGCGTTGCCAGTTTTAAATACAATAGTATTCTTGTTTTCACTAGAGTACTGTTTCTCGTTTTGCCCTGGCAACTGCGTTTTATTATTATTATTATTTGTTGCTTTTCTCGTCAACCATCTTAAGAACCCGCGACTACTCTTAGCTATCTTGAAAAAGGGAGAGGGTTACATGTTAGGCCGTCCTTTTTCATTACTTCTTGATAAGACGATGACTCACGTCTGAAAATATTTGGAACAAAGCCGTACAGATGTCCACTGTATGTTGGCACTGTCCGCTATTGAGAATTATCTTCCATAAGACTTAGTTATTCTGCCGGGAATTTTCCATTAAGGTAAGTTTCACTGTACTAGGACAGTAGGGCAAACTTGGCGGTCAGGTGTTGAAAACAGTACAAGAATATATTAATGGGGATGTACGTCTTTTCACCAGTTGAGAAAATTGATTGCTCCAGCTTAGCTTTTAAATGTAGAAGTTTAATTTTCAGTGTGAATGTTTGGATTGAAGTGTAGCATGACTGCGCAAATTTTTAGAGCCCATCCTTTCAAATAACCTGCGTGGCAGGGTTTTGCTTTTTTAACAATGCAAAAAGAAGTTTGTACCTTTTTCTTGGAAACTGTTAGGAGTTGATTGTTGATTTTAATACCACATGTTGTACCCTCTTGCGTCATTGTTATGAACCAGAATTATTGCTGTACCTTATATTTACCGTATTATTAGAAAGAAAAATTAAAGCATTTTTTTACATATTTGTTTTGATTCATCATTAGCTAATACAAACAAATAGAAGAGCATCACAATAATTCTGGCTCAAAGTATAGTTATATGTGCAATATTTTGTCAATGGAAGGTTAATAGTCTGAGAGAAAGGTACATATATCTCGAAAAATGTAGCTTTGAGAAAAATTTGTTTAAAAATATACAATTACTGTCTCCTCTGAAGCATATCCCAGATCTAAAAAAGCACAATATACATAAGCTTTATCGCTCCTTCCTTCGTATTCTACCTTCCTGCATTTCAATGTCTTTATTCTTGTTACAATGATCAACTTCTGGATCGCCCCCTGAGATAGTGTATTCCCCAGCTGGAATTTCCATCTTTTTGAATATATCTTTTTTTCCTGAACAAATATTATTGAAACACAAAACAAGATCATATACTGCGATTTGAACGACTTGTGACTGTCTATTGAAATAAATATATAGGGTGTCCGGTGAGGGAAGTGGTGCAAATATTTTGGGAGGTGATTCATTCTAAGCAAAAAAGTATATGTGAACATATGGCCCATTCCCGCTGGTTTCCGAGATGATGGTGCCTTTTCTGCCCATGAAACCTGCTGGGTTCCTATTAGGTGCGTATAGCAAGCACACCCTGTAGGTGGTGTAAAGATGCAAACCATAACCCATTCGAAAGGGAATGAAGTAAGCTTTCCGACGGTGCACAGATTATTGCAAGTAAGACCAAAGGAAGCAAATAACACGGAAAAATAAAAAATTCCCTTTTTTTTGAACAATTATCGCCTGTTATGGGGTGGAAACACTGTCACTAGGGCAACCAACACAACTGAGTGGATACCACTTTTTCTGCCGAGGATGGTGGTCAAGATTCACGTTATAGACATGTACAGAAGTGAAGAAAAACGTCATAATGTAACTCTACTGTAATTGTAAGAATAATTAATGTATAAGAACATGTAATTACAGATACATACGAACATGAAAATACAGAAAACAATGTAAAATTAATCATCCTGACATCCCCCCATATATATATTGTCTATATACCATATAGACGTTCGAGCGTGTGATCATTGGACGGACAAACTAGGAAATAAAAAAAAAAAAGAAATAGATAAGAAAAGGAAAAGTGGTGCGAACCTGTAAGCAAGTAATAACAGATCTATTCGGAAAGTAAATCCGAAAAGCAATTACTCTCTAGTGGTCTAGGTGCTGGCGTTCTGCGCTGAAGGTCGCAAGATCGAAACCAGTTGTTGTCTCGAGGTTCTTTTTTTCAAACTGTATATTGAGAACTTGCAATAAATTCGTGTAGATAAAAATGGCGGCAGCCGTCACTTGAACTGAAGGGGATCATGGGTAATTGGGTTACGTCAGCTTGTAATATGTCATGGTCGAGTGAGTCTCACTGTCAGAAATACTTTCCCTAAGCTCTTATCAGTAAGATCAACCAACGGTTGAATCTTTTAAAACGGCGCATGCAATATTCAGAAATTATTTTTGTTGTTTTTTTAAAAGAACTTTTAATACTAATTAACTGAAGATATAAATAAGTTCACTCTCTGATTTTATTAATATAATGTTTCATTTTATAGATATTCAATTATGCATATCGACAGCCATCGTAATTTGTTGTATGGTACTGTATAACCCGGACAGCATGTACCCGTGCCTAGATCAGTTCAAATAGTGGTTTTTGCTTCTTGTGGAACTTACAGCAGCGAATCCGTTATCAAGCGAGCATTACTCGTATTTCCTGTTTTACCTTCCTGTTTGGAAGTCAATTGTAGACGACCGTTTCTCTCTTAGAGGCATGGAATCTGCATTGGTTCTGTATCCTCCACAATCTATGGGCCGCGGGCGACCTATCTCTTTGGAGGTACCGATTCGCAACCTGTGGGCCGCGGGCGACCGTATTTCCTTGGAGGTCCGGAACCAGTAGCTAATATTTCTCCATCTATTGTGCTTTAAAAGGGATAACCACTCTGGGCGAACATGTCTCACCTTGAGGATTGGAACCTGGAGCGCGTAGTCTCTTCTCTTTACCTACCTTTCACACCACCTTGTCTCGTAGACCCAAGCTTGCCCGCTGTGTTGCTGAGGCGCACCGTTGCATAAGATTGAGACTTAAGGCCGCTTTAGACAACAGCATTTATGCTACGATGAATCTTACGATTAGCAGTAGTGCCAGAGTGTGAAAGCAAGAATGCTACAATAGGGTATATGTATAAATCTATGGTATAAATCCATAACTTTTTTCTTTTTACGCTGGCACACTGCTTTCGCTAAGATTCATCATACGAGAAATTGTATCGTCTAAAGCGGCCTTTAGTTGTGACATCTATTGAGCAAGGACTGTCGTGTTGACCCAGTGGCCTGTAGATTGGAAAGTAATTGAACGAGCCCTGACGAGATGGGCGCTTTGGCGAATGGAGCAGCTGTTGAAGATGTGAAGATGAAAATGAAGAAAAAAGGAAAATCAGGAAGCAAAGAGGGTTGAAGGAACTGCTGCACCGGTTCTCTCCGTGGATCCAACCATCAAAGAAGAGGTTGAGATAGGCCCGCCTACGATGAAACCGTATGAAAGAACCGGCTGAAGAAAAGAATTGAATGAGGTATCGATCTGTTCTATGTTTGAGCAATTACTCAAAGAAATGACGTCTCAGATGGAGCAAAGTTGAAATGAAATGAAGTCTCAGATGGAGAAAAGTCGAAATGAAATAAATGAGGTGAAGTTATGCGTTGAGCACCAGTTGAACGAGTATCGAAAGGAGATGATGTCCCATCTGGAAGATACTCGCGATGAAATGAAAAAGTTTGATATAAAAATGGGGTCCAACTATGTAAATCTAAAATCGCAGGTGAATGACCGGTATTAGATGTGAGGAATACATAGCGATGTTGAAGAGTGACTTAGCAGGAATTTCCGAACAAGGGATGGAAAGAGACAGTTGAGGAATATGTAAGGAAAGTAAGAGAGGACATCGACCAAATGCAAGTCAGTCAACAAAGTATTCAATCCATGGTAGATGAGGTAGATACTTTCGTTATTGAAAAGAATTCCGAGATATAAAAATCCGTAAGACAAACACTCATATCAGTTAGCCTCGATGAGATAGAAGATGTCAAGAGGAGAATGTCCACCCAAGAATCCGAAATGGTCATTCTTAAGGAAGCATTGTTGAGAAGAAGCAGTGATTCACCTCGGTCGCTAGGATCAGTTCCTGAGATGCAAAATGCAAGAACCCTTCAAAGCAATGATGAGGTATACATGGAATCCAGTACGCAGGAGACAGAAGAATTTCCCTAAACCAGCGTGAGCGTAATCCACATTAGAAAGCGACTAAATAGCAATCACTGTCATCAGAAGATGAAAGTGGGTTTTCGGATCGGAGCAGCGGGTCTGGCAGAAGTGGAGCAAGTGGTGCAAGGAGTAGAAGATTGTACAAACACGTGGTGAATGAACAACGCTGCTACTACGATCACGAAGAACTAGAGGAATGGAACTCCTCAACCACTACTGGACCCCGGATACGTCTTTCCGAACTTAAGTCTTTCACCAGTTATCCTTCCAGTCATGGAGAAGTCACGGCTCGCGCATTCCTGGACCAATTTGAGAGAGAAGCAGATTTGGTTGGAATCCCTTCCGCCTGGTTTTTTTAGATTTTACCATTCGTTTTGAAAAATCCAGTACTTTCGTGGTTCCAGTCAAATGTCCATCGGTTTGACAATTTTCGAAGATTGTTCCTGAGCCATTATCATTCAGATGAGTTCACGTATGCCAGGCTGACTCGGCTCAGAACTATGCCTTTCAACCCCAAGACTGATGGAGGAATGGAACAGTTTGTGACGCCAAGATATTGTCAAATCCGAGACCTGAATCCCGTGAACAGTGAGGTCCAGATTTGTAATTCGTTGGTTCCTCTGTTACCAGTAGTATTTCAAAGGCAGCTAGTAACCGTTCGGAACATGTCTTTCCCAGAGATTCGAGAGTCCATACGCAGATTGGAGTTAATACACGATACCATGGAATCGAAAAAGGCATCCACTAGAACTTCGAATGGAGAGTATCATGGAGAAGAAAAGAGAAAAGTGATGGATGTCTACGAGGTTGACGCCAAGGAAGAAGCTACCATGACGGAAACTCAACAAGGAAACAACAATTAAACGTATTCTAATTACTGGAGGCGATATTCCAAGTGGAAGCTGTCCAGACGATTTAAGGATCGATCGTTTACCGGT
>JAGDQP010036558.1:7128-18324 GCA_022664845.1 Lepisma saccharinum | reverse complement strand
GCCTACTGAATGACGTCATAGCCCCCTTGTCCTGTACGCAACATGCAAATACTGTACTATATAGATGCATTATGTAGCTAGGGACGTCATAGCCCCCTATCTTCATGTCTCTTATGGACATGTAATGCAATATGCTATATGCTAACATTGAATTTTACCCTGTATAAGCCTACTGAATGACGTCATAGCCCCCTTGTCCTGTACGCAACATGCATATATACTATACTATATAGATGTATTATATAGCTAGTGACGTCATAGCCCCCATCTTCATGTCTCTTATGGACATGTAATGCAATGTGCTATATGCTAACATTGTATTTTACCGTATATAAGCCTACTGAATGACGTCATAGCCCCCTATCTTCATGTCTCTTATGGACATATAATAGGGCAATGTGCGATATATCGTAACAGAGAAAGCAACCAAGCATTATGTTTACCCTATATGCGCCTACTGAATTACGTCACAGCCTACTTGGTGACGTCATAGCCCCCCTATCATGTACACATTCATATACAGTATACGTTCAATACAGTAAAGTACGTCATAGCCCCCTAGGTAGATGCTCCTTATGGCCATATACACATAGGACAACACTCATATACTATAAAATGTTAATTATATGGGTGGAGTTGTGTAGTTTTTACAACTACTTACTAACAGAGGAAGCATATTTACGTTTAACATGGAAAGGATATAGGACATGTGCACTCGCAAGATTTCAAAAGTCGCAAACCGACAAAACCCCGATTTCGACCCTTAATAACTCCCGAAATAAGGCAATGATCGAAAAAAAGGTTCCGATTGATCCATGGGACCTTTCAGAGATTAGGTCAATGTAGCTATATATTTTCTCCGACTCACAGGTTTCGAGAACATTCGACCGGCGGATGCTACTTTGTAGGTTTTCAACTTGGTCAAGGTCACCGCTCTTGCCTCCATTTTGAATTTTTCCCGCTGACACCCATGTTGCCGTGGCAACCAAATCCCGTTCAAAACCTGCCCAAAGGACCAACAATCTTAACTTTAAATGCGCAATGCGTTACTCGCTTACTCTGTTATTGGTATTTAATTAAGTAAGAAGAGAAAGATGGAGAAATAAATAACTAAAGATGTAAATAAAAAGAACGCTAAACTAAACATAAAAAATCCCTACGTTTTACACCAAAAATTCAATTTATGTTTTAAGGCTCATTTATGTATTTATTTATTTTTCCATCTTTCTCTTTTTACTTAATTTTCTTCTGTCACTTATAAATTAATTGCTACAGGACAAGGCTTGGTATTGTATGCTTAGATGTAGTAGAAACAGGGGGTGAGAGGGAACCAGTGATTGATGTTAATTATAAATTCACTTTGTGTAGTCGGTACGTTATTTGCTGGCAGGAGCCAATCAGGAACCACAGATAGCTGTCTCACTAGAAGTTGTGTTATTTATGTGATTTAGTGTGTTTGATGAAGCCAAGTTGTTAGTTAGTTGGCGAAACTGTTACACGTTTTCAGTTTTTAAATGTATTTGATTTAATCAGTTACTATTTTATTTTATCTGGACTCTAAGTCTCGTCTGTATTAGTACAGTATCCTTACAGAACACGTTTTAAGTTGTGTATATCGTAATGACCAGCGTGTATAGCGAACACGTGGACATTGTATAAACAATAACATATATGTTTATAAAACAAACATGTGGTTATGTAAGTAAACAAATCATACATACACATTGAAGACGACGGTCAACTCCTCAAACTAACACCAGATGGAGCAAATAACGGAAGATAGAGGGAGCTGGAGTTAAGTAGGAGAAACAAGAGGAACCACCCCTACATTCACCTTTAAAAAGGAACTGCACAGAGCAAGAGGCATCACTCGTTTCCCCCGGGTGGTCAGCTCTTCTCCTTCAACCGTTCGCAGTTGGTTAAGAAACTGGAATATCCTAGTACGTAGTTCGCTAAGGAACTGGTACTATCCTGCACAGGTAGTTCGCCAAGGAACTGGTGTGCACTCTCACATATAAATCCTAACTTAACCTGACACGTAGTTCGCCAAGGAACTGGTACAACCACCTGACACGAAATTCGCTAAGGAATTGGTGTCATCCGCACACGTAGTTCGCCAAGGAACTGGTGTGTACTCTTACCTTAATATTCTGTACGCAGTTCGCCAAGGAACTGGTACAACTTCTCGACACGCAGCTTGCTAAGGAACTGGTGTCATCCTATTCTCCATAATCTCCAACTGATCATTCTTAAGAATAAGACATCTTTGTAATCATTTATACTCAGATAACTGTAAACTGTATTCTTCGGGAAGGTAATTTTATTAACTTTGTTCTTGTATATAAATAAAGGGTTGAGGGCTAAAAACCAATCCCGTGTATCTTTGACTTTACCAATTCAAAACTAAAGGGATCATTACGATATAATTACGTTGAGATCTTGTATCGATAACTTAAGTAGATTAAAGTACACTCACTAGGCTTACATACAACGTTTTTATTACAAAAGTGCACAGTAGAGCATACGTTGACCAATTAGTAGAATTTCTGCTGTATGAAACCTTTGCTGCTCTGAGTGATAAAAGCCAATTTTTCGCAACTCACTAAGCAGTGGAGCTTTCAGTTGAATTCTGACGCTTATCGAAGGTTCTACTTTTAATGAGGCTGTGTTTGTTGCTCGTCCTCACATTTTTAACGTGTTGGTGTTGTCACGGCGATAGTCTTCGTGCGCTTTCGCTACAGCGCTAGTTTCGTAGATAGCGATGATTCTATCCCGAGTCCGTGAATCGTTTCGACGTTCGCTAAATTATGCAACTGTCTGCAGTTCTTTGCATCGCACATTCTGAAACTCTCCGCTTTTTTGGCATCTGGACTGCAGCATATAAGACATTTTTCCACCTGTCGGCTAACATCTGAATCTTTTCGCAACGTAGCCATTTAATATGACAGATGTTAATGCACAGTATAACCTACAAAAATAAATACACAAAACATTACTTTTGTAAGGTAGTACTTTAAAATAATAATAAACATCCTGTAATTAACCATATTATTAAGTTCACTCAATCTGAGATAATAGTGGCGACGTACCAGCGTTGGAGGTAGATGTAATTAGTTCTAGTGTACTCTGATACAGAATATCAATAGCTCTAGCTATGGGATCATTAAATGTTTTAGAGTTGTTCGTTTGAGGGTAAACTCTTCCTTACTTGTTAGTCAAAGAGCAATGACATTTTTGTGCCATTCTTTGTATGCACACGAACCTACAACTTAGAGATAAAATGTGGGATGTAATTGTGTAAAATTTTGCACTATTCCACGAGAGATGATAAATTTTCTTGAGAGCTTTGTGGTAGTTTCAGCAAATTTAAACTAGCCTACAAACACTTACAAACTAAAAGTCACTTTAAAAGAAATGTCATAACAATCAAAATTAAAGGAATAGACTTCGCAGTGATTCTTTTTTTTTTTTTGGGGGGGGGGGGGTCAGTTATGATCACATGATAGACTGCAATCCACTGAGTAAGCAATACTTATTTCAGCAATTCAGTACTTTAGTCTGCGTCAGATAAACGCACAGTGATTTTGCACGAGACAGATTTCATATGTAACGTTGTAACAGTGAACTAAATTCATCTGAGAAGTTTTCCAATCAGACAAACCATGCAAAATTTCCATTTCAGTCTTTTAATGGACGCACCCACCTTTCACTCCTCTTCGCCCTTGCTATGAGTTTGGTGTAGATGCAGTCATCACTGGTTGATTTGGATAGAGATCTTTGACTTTTAACTACTTTATTATGTATTATACAAATGAATTGATTGAAATAATTAGCGTAGAAGGCACTTATAGGCACGAACACGTTAAATTGGCAGTAACAATCAAAACAGGTATTAAAAAGAATTATAAAATTCATTTTATTCACACCATAGTTACCTGAAACGCATTTAAAACAAGCCTACATACAACTGTCAAACATACCAGTTTTAGGTACTTGTGAGTTACGATCAAAATTTGATTAACCTTTTTAGAATGGAATTAACTAATAAGCCCTTTCCTAAATTTTAGAGGTTTATCACCAGTTTCCTAATAAACCTTACGACTTGCTATCATATCTAAACAACGGCACAATAACTTTCGTTAACGATGGGATGCTGATAAATTCTGTGCTTTATTAAGAAAATATTATCGTATAGGAATCCAACTTAACCAGTAAACATACACTGCTGCCTTTAAAAATGCAAAGCAAGAAGGAGAGAAGATAGCAACCCAAATTTGGCAGATAGATACTGTAAGGTTCAAGTAGCTTATGATTAAACTTACCGCTCTGTGCGATGAGTGACAACGTGGCGAAAGCGGGACAGAACTTCGAAAGTCAGTAGCCTGTGGGTCCACCATGCGCGTTCAGAACCGCTGCGTAGAGAGGATGGTTATCCTTCTGGGGTATGGCAAGCCTCAGCTCATCAACTGTAGCTGGGGAAGGTCGTTGGCGTGAGGCGTTGTGCAATCGTGGGTCAGACGTGTTTAATCGGCGATAGATCAGGTGAACGCGCCAGCTAAGGAAGCAAGAAAGCTATGACATCACGTGCCACATGCGGGCGCACGGTATCCTGCTGGAATGTGATCCCGGCAGGGCTTGCATTAAAGGGACCACAACCGAATCAATTGTTGATGTACCGTTGGCTGGTCAAATGTCCGTCAGTGCCTAGGAGACACGAACGTGCACGGAATCCAATGGCACCCCACACCATAACACCCGGTGCCGACCCGATGTGGCGATGCAAAACGCAGGGGTCACCCAAACCGTCCTTCCTGGCGGCCATGATATGGCGCGGTCGTTGGGATCCGCCATGTCGTTGCGTAGTGCCTTCGTGGAAACATCGAGTTCACATGGGCTGCACTGTGGACACAGTCCATCCAATATGGGCACCAATGTCGCGGAAGGATAAACCGCACTCGCGATATGCCAAAATTCTTCCGCGATCAAAGGTGGAAACCGCTTGGCAGGGCTGCCACATTCGACGACAAGGCGCTCCATTCAATACCAGTTGTTTCATAGATATTAAGAAAATATATGACTCAAAGGGACAGTACTATACAATATCATGGTACAATTTGGAATTTAAATAAAAATATGTTCAACTAGTAAGGATATGTCTCAGCGACCCTATCAGCAAGATACGCAGAGGCAATAATATGTAAGAGATTCGCAGCGAATTGAAACAAGGTGATGATGCCTTGTCGCCTCTACTCTTTAATTTTGCATTAGAAAATTCTGTCTTTAAATAAAAGAGGACAAAAAGTAACTAACATTGAATGGCTTGAACTAACTGTCCGTATGCGCGGATGACGTAGATTTAATATGGGACGATATACTGTAGATACAATATAAAATAAAGTAATGCCGATGCCTTAGTAGAAGCTTGCGATGAGATAGGTTTATAGATGAATATAGAGAAAATAAAATACATGATGATAAGCTGCAACATAATGGAGGAAGAAAATTAAACATAACAGTTAATAATTAGTTTATAAAAAGAGTAAACACATTTACATTCTTAGGAGCATATCGGGGGTTAACCATTGATTTTGTCGCCTGAAGTAGTTGTCTTTTTATAGGACGGAGAAAAATTGACGAGATTTCCTGTTGAAACTTCGTAACAAATAAACTTAAAGGTAAATTGAACGCTTATTTGGTACGAAGTTTCAGCTGGAAAGTCCACCTTTTTTTTTTTTTCCTTTTAATAACAACTAGGTTACAAAAGTTATAGATCAATATTTAATCCTCGATATTTAGCAAAAACGAGGTTACGGAAGAAATAAAAAGTCAGCATCGGGCAACGTGTTTCTGTTCAGTCCAGAAACTCCTAACCTCACGACTAATATTGAGACAGTTGAAATTGAAAATATACAGGATTATTCTGCGCGTGCATGCAGAACTATTTAAGACATACTCCCCACTAGTATCAAAGCTGATTATAAATCATTGCAGGCCGATAACCATCCCATCTTTCAACTTCTTTAAAGACCTCAGAAGCAACGTTCGATTTAAAAAGAAATTGCTTCATTTGTGGAAAAGAATCCAGTATTAAAACTGCATCAGAGCACAAGAAGTGTTTTCATATGTTTGTGACTTTAGAAATGAGGTAAAATCTTATCAAGAAATGTGATTTACGAAATGATGAGTGGGGAGAAAGGGTAAGGGCTAGGCTTTTTATTGTGAGTAATCTTGTGATACCATGGAAAAGGTTCCAAAGATTTTTTAAGAACTAAACCGATCGGAGAACTTGTGGCTCGACCAAAATAGAAACAGGGGAATTCATTTTGTATGTTATGTGAGTGCATATATAACAGTGACGAATGCCAGTACACTCTGATTGAATTAAAAGATATTATGAAACGTGTATCTGGTTAAGAGAATGACTGTCATATACAGACAAACGTCTTTAATAACATTTTAAGGATCGTATAATTGATTCAAATGTTTCTGGAAGGAAAAATGTACTCTGCTTATCGAACACGGCTCATAAAATTATGTATCAGTAATATAACGACAGGAAAACTGACAGTGCTAGTGGACGGTTAATGATAATATTAGATGCAACCGACAACATACGAGAAGACATACAGAGAATGGCTTATGACTGTAGTATGTACGGTACCCAGGTTGCATTGATAGCAAGTATGACGGGCAAATCCTTATTTTAGGTTTTTATGGAGAGTGTAACGACAAAGAGGAATGTTTATAAATCCCAGAAAGTTAACACGAAGTGCATTGTGATAAACCATGCTATAATAGCAGCTGTAAGACCAAGATTATTCCTGTCACTCATGCAAACAAGTTTAGTATTAACCCTTAACCGATTATATGGATCAAAATATCTATTCAATCAATTACCGTCCATTGGAGTCTGCGCATCATACCATAAACTCATTTGCATGACCTCTCTCATCAATAAAGTACTATCAGATATTAATAAGGAAAGATTTGATCAGCATGTGTTTAACAATACAGATGTAAATATCCGCCCACTGCATAATTTAAATACATTCCATGCTATGGAAGGGATCCACTGTGTTACAGTATTAACACCAGTTAGTACCAGTATTAACACTGAGGTAAAGGTTCAACGAATTCAGAATGGTTCTTTCAATCTTGAAGGTATCCGTCTGTGTTAGTACCCAAAGAAAAGTGGTGGAAATGGCCTTAATAGCGTGCTTGAGGATTTCAATAAACTCAAAAACTGTCGGTACTCTCAAGAAGCAACTCACTATATAAATATTTACCCCTTTAATTTGATGCGGATTGTTGGATTAAACAAACAATCTGGATAGAATCGCTTCATGAACAATCTTATTAGTAACTATAGAAAGAGTGACTCGATGTACATAATACCAGTACAATTTATAAATTTGCATCCTAGTACTATTTACACGCCATGGTGTTTGACAGCGGATCAAAATAGAAAACTCAGCTAGTCATCATCACATTTGATCCACCTATGTTGAATTGGATTGAATTATGGCTCCGACCGGAATAAGGTAGGGGGAAAGGTTGAACTGTGAACCCGAATAGTTCTTTCTCCGTGTAACTACTCATGCAGTCCATCGTTTCGTTTCAAATTTACCTCAATTTCCGTAATTCTCTTTTCACGATTACAGTTTCTCTTTCAAGTTATATCCCACTAAGAGCCCACAATAAATCAAAATCAACCATTCTTCTTTTATTGTATTTCTAATAAATAAGTAATTTGTTAAGTTTAATGCATTCATTCCGCTACGTAAACTTTCGCAAGATACTGACAGTTACTTTACAACGGTAATCGATTACCGCGCTCTGTTAGAAAATAATAAATATAACCTACAGCATTCAATTAAGAATACATCATTATCAAAGGTAAGTTATAATAAAATCAAAATTACCAACTAAATTTAATTTACAACTAATAGAAATATGACTAACCTTATCGTAATAAATTCTCTGAGGATTTATTTGCTTTTCGTGAGCAAACAAATAACTTAAAATTCACAGTACCTTCTTTTATTTCACTACCCACATAACAATTTCGACCTGACTCAAAAGTTAATCAAATCAAGCTTATTTTTACAAGTAGAATAATGACTTGATAGCAGGTATAGCAATTTAAGCCAAAAGGTTTAAACAATGTTGCATCAAGCACTCTAGTTTACAAGAATCCAGGTTTAAGTATACTTGCCAGGACAAGAAAGGAAAATAAATTGTACTTCTTACAAAAATAAAAACGTTGTTCTTGATAGGAATCGAACCGAGGGCCGTTGGCACACCAATCTGATGCTGTAGTAACTAGACCACAGAATCACACGCCCGAGTTCGAATTCGTAGCACTATTTATACTTGGTCCATCAGATCGCAGACACCTTTAGTAAAAGGGTGGGAATTGGCGAAGTTTGACTTTGTCGAAATATGCCTGGCACGTGATGAAACTTCAATGTACTGAGACGACAGTAAAAGCGCAACGAAAAAAATAAAATAAGTTTAAAATTTGACAAGATTCCTCGCATAGTTGCTGATTTCAACAAGCTTGAATTAGCTTCGTTATAACAACCAAGGCACTTGTTTTCTCAACAAGTTTATTTCATGCTTTTTATTAAGTTCAACACAATATCAAGCTTAAGCTCGAAGCAAGTGACTGACAACCTTGTTGCAAGCTGGCATGCTATCCGGGTACGTGGTATATCACATGAAAAGGCCGTCAAAATACACTAACAATTCATCACCTATTTTACTGGCCACTGCACAGCAAAGACAAATTGTTACAATCGTCGACCGCTCTCAACTGCCTAATGTGGATAGGGTGATGGGGCGAAGGTAAAGCATTGTTAGCGCGTCATTGCTACCTCACTAGCTAATACAGTAATTGTTCAACCATATTGATATATACATCATTTTAAAGTTTATGAAACAGGCAACAACTTTTATTTGGAACATGTTTTGATATTGTGAGTTTAAAACAAGCTACGCCGTGAAAAGTGTAAATATTGAAAGTAAAATATCGTTATTTTGGGCTTTAGATTTAAATGACGGCAAAACTACTGGCAATAGCACAACACCCATGATAAACATTTTTGTAGCCTGTAAATTTCTGAAAGTCTGTAAATTTGTTATTCGAGGGGATTGGGGAGAAGCACAGGAAAGTAGGATCTGGAACTGTTGGGAAAATTCACCTCTAGTAATATAACAACTGGCCAAAATTCAGCTTTCTCCTAATTATTCCCGACATTTGCCTTTATTTCCTGTGCTATACCCTTCATTATTGATAATTAATGGGTCCTGTTTTTCTATGTATGAGGGTATCGTCGAGACGTAGGTGTTCGTGATGAAAATTGGCTTGATGTTGCCCGGGATAGAATCCAGTGGCGAACGTTTGTTACTGCGGCGATGAACGTGCGAGTTCCATAAGCCATAGGGTTAGTTAGAGTTATGAGGGTAAGGATAGCAGGCTAACAGGAGGTGGTTTAGTATATGAAAGCAAGCACGCGAGTACGACGAGTCATTATTATTGGGCTTTCGGAACTATACGAGGAACATCTTAGTTTCTTTTGTCATTGGGAACTCAGATTTGAAGATATCTCCGAGGACGTACCTGTTTGAAGTTGTTAGGAAACTGCGTCATAGCGTTCATTAGTAGCGGGCAAGAGATAGAATTCTGCGAGATAATAATTTGTTTGAAGTACTACGAGAGGATGGAGTTCTTGTTATGTTCTTATTTTTAAAGTTTAAAAGTTCTGCTGATTTGCTAAGAAGTCCTGTGAGGAAATGTATTAATCAATGTCCAATTTGAACTTTTTAATGAGTTGTTTAGTCCAGAGCTGAGAGCAGCAATGTTTAATTTAATATGTTTAGAAAGACAGGCAAGTTTTAAGTAATTCGTTCAGTTAATGCCAGTTCAAATAAGTTTTATGATACCCTGTGAGACGAGATGTTTTTGATATGGTGTAAAAGGTAAAGTTGAGTTTACTTCCACACACGATAAAACCTTACATTTCTTCTCTAATTTTTACGTTTTCTGGCAGCCACGAAATGCATTTTACCACGTTAATACCTATGATTTTGTAAGCAAGCACTCACCGTCTATTAAAGAAGACAAATTACATTTTTAATTGCTGACCGGGTAGCCGTGCGGTCTGGGACGTTAGGCCAACGACTCGAAGGTCCCGGGTTCTAGTCCTGGCCGGGGTATGGTGTCTTTTAACTCGAATGTGACGGATAATTTTGACGGACCGAAGTCAACAGTTACTAGACTGGCCCATATAAAATAAAAGTTAAATTTTAATTATGATCAGTTGAGAATAGAATTCAGTTCAATACACTCCAAAATAGTGCGTTCTGCTATCCGTAGATTTACAATTTAGAGCAGAGATTTAGTGAATAAACGTGACATACAACTTGTGCTGATAAATATATTTGTTCGCATCCATGTATCTGGAAGTAGGTTTCGGAAGCCGTCCAACGCCTTCCGGAAGGGGGTCCAAGGTTTATTTTGGTGTGAAATTTACGTCAGATGTATATAATTTGACCTAAAATAATTTATGGCTTACGGAACTCGCAAGTTCATCACCGAAATAACAAAGGATTCCCTAAGGATTCTATCCTAAGAAAGATCAAACCAGTTTTTCTTCACGAACACCTGCTTCTCGAAGATCCCTTCCAATATTATCCTCTCAACGTCGTCTCGGTCTTCCTAACGGTCTCTTTCCCTACGGTTTATTAACTATGATGGAATATATTCTTCGTATTTCCCCCAGTTGAGCTACATAGCCTACCCATCTTAGTCGTCGGGATTATATTATTCTTACAACATCGGGTGAGTCGTAAAGTCCGTGAAGTTCATTATGTAGTCTCCTCCACTCCCCAGTCTCTCTACCTGTTTCGACCCGTATATCTTTCTCAAAACCGTATTTTCAAACACACGTAATTTATGTTCATCTGCTAGGGTCGTACCCCAACTTTCGCAACCGTAAAGTATTACCGGCAGAATCACTGTTCTGTATGTTTTTAATTTAAACTTTCTTGATATTAACCGCGAGGATAGGAGTTTCTAGACTGAGTAGAAATATGCGTTACCCGATGCTAAGCGACTTTTTATTCCTTCCGTGAACTCGATTTTTTTTGCTTGTTACGTATGCTCCCAAGTTATTAAATTCGTTTGCTTTCTCT
>JAGDQP010036557.1:0-19009 GCA_022664845.1 Lepisma saccharinum | reverse complement strand
GAGATCGACACAACGGAGGTCCTGAAAGAGATCGACACAACGGAGGTACTGACAGAGATTGTCACAGCTCCAAAAAAAAGCGATAATTGTACTACTAATTAACGCGGAATCTCGTTACTTCCAACTTGTAATTAAGCAATATTCTGTTAACACGCCCAAGTGTATACGTAGATTAAATAATTGGAGATCACCAATGTGGATTTAAAAGAAACAGATCCACGTTGGACCAGATTTCGCCTTGAGACAAATGTTGGACAAGAAATGGAAATACAATGGGACTGTTCACCAGCTATTCACTGGTTTTAAGAAAGCATATGATTCTATCAAAAGGTAAAAGTTATACAGTATTGTGATACGATTTGGAATTCCGAGAAAAACTGGTTCAACTAGTGAAGATGTGTCTCAGTGACCCTATAAGCAGAGTACGAATAGGTACTAATATCTCAGATAGTTTCAATATTCACAACGGATTGAAACCAGGCGATGCCTTATCAAAACTACTGTTTAACTTTGCGTTAGAATATGCGATTTTAAAAATTAAAGGTGATTAACATTGAATGGTTTGAATCAACTGTTCCTATACGCGGATGATGTAGATCTAATAGGGGATGATATACGAGGGTCACTAGGAAAGTTTTGAGATGTGGCCAACTGGAACGTAGGAAGTGATTTTTTTTTCGTCATAAGGAACAACCCTCCGTTCTAAGTGGACTCAACCAATTTCACAATAATCACGTCACTTGTTAGGAAGAGGAGGGTTACCAAGTGGCTGCATTTGTCATCAGTTGAGGTTCAGCAATGGAGTTGGAATGGAGAGATTTTCGAGCAATGATTTTGTACGACGAAAAAAGTGGTTTTAATGAATTGCAGTCCCTTGAACGCTTGTCTCGTGCATTCGGGGACAGTGCATCATCACGTGCTACAGTTTTTCGCTGGTTTGCAGAATGTAAACGGGGCCGGCCCTCGTTCGAAGATAAGGAGCGCAGTGGGAGGCCGTCCAGAGTTGTTACGGAAGAAAACGTCGCTGCTGTGAAGATGATGATCAGGGAAGATGTACAAGTGACGTATAGTGACATTGAGTGTGCCCGTGAGATTAGTTCGCCGAGTGTTTCAAACATTCTTCACAAACAACTGCGTGTGAGGAAGGTTTCGTCACGTTGGGTGGCCCACAATTTGAGAGAGGTCCAGAAGCAGACTCGTGTGGAATGGTGCCAAGAAATGCTCCATAAATTTAACAATGGTGACTCTAGGAGGGTGTCAGGCATAGCTAGTGGTGACGAAACGTGGATATACCAATTTGATCCCGAGACAAAGCGCCAATCGTCTGTCTGGTTGTTTTCTGGCGAAGCAGCACCCATGAAAGTCAAGAAGCGTTGGCAAAATTTTTCTCACGAAGTGGACGTGTGGCCACGATTCCTTTGAAAAATCAACGAACTGTTACAGCGAGATGGTACACAGGTGTTTGTCTTTCAGAAGTGTTCCAGAAAATCCAGGAGAGACGACCCAGAACTGGCTTGCGGGGAATCATACTTCACCATGACAATGCCTCTACACATTCAGTGAACTTCACAATTGAACTCATTGAGGACAGTTCTGTTAAACTTCTTACCCATCCACACTATAGTCCTAACCTGGCACCGTGTGACTTCTTTTTGTTCCCTACGGTGAAGGAGAAACTTCGTGGACGTCGATTTCCTTTCCCTGAAGATGCTGTCAAGTGAGTACAAGGAGCAGTTAAGTGCAGTGCATGAAACAGAGTGGCGCCAGTGCTTCCAGAATTGGTTTAGAAGGATGAGACTGTGTGGAGTGTCAGGGAGAATACTTCGAAAAAACAAAAATGAAATAGTTGGAATAAAGTTTTGCATGCTCAGAAATCCATGTTTCAAAACTTTCCTAGTGACCCCGTAGATGCACTACAAAGCAGCACCGATGTCTTCATAGAAGCGTGCAATGAGGTAGGTTTACATGTATACATAGATAAAACAAAATACATAATAACAAGTCGAAACATACGAAATAAAAACATAATAATTAGGGATGAGGTCATAGAGAAAGTAAACAAATTTAACACGTCTAGTCCGGAATGCGTTATATAATGAATGGCGTATTGTCGGTTTGAGTCCGAAAAGCATCTTATAATGAATGCTGCGTCATCGCTATGTGTGAGCTTTAAATCGCACGAGCGTAAACAAACACAACAGCGAAGGATTTTAAATCACAACCGTTGACATTACCTCGACAATGATGTTAGGGATCATATGTCAGTCTCCTGACTGCCAAAAAGAAATGAAGTATTTGCTTGTTTTTTTTTTGTTTTTTTTTCAATTGACGCAGACGGGAGGCACCACAGACAGATAAGAAATTCACTCTATTTGTTCTTGAAATCGTAGAGGGATAAAGTATTTCTCTCTCAACGTGAATGGTTGTTTTTTGCTACTCTCTCGGTGTGCCTTCGTTTTTTTTTTAACCGAAATTCGTGCGTTTACATCGCTTTCAATGGATCTGCCCGGACCGAGTCATCGTTCTGACCAAGTAGAGTTCTTTCACCGGAACAAATTGCCGAAATTGTAAATGATAGCGATTCGGATGCTTATGAACTGGAGACAGACTACAATACAGAAGATGACATAGCAGGAAGTGAGAGTGAAAGTAAAAGTGCGGGAACTAAAGTACAGCCTCCTTCAAAAAAGATTGCGAAGAATCTACCAAGATTCTGAGTTAGGTTGGAGTGAGTTAGTTTCGCCTAATCAGAAACCGTGCTTCCGCGGTTCTTTCGGTGTAAACGAACATTTCGGCGGAGAGTTCCGCTCTTCAGTTTTTTCAGTGTTTCTTTGGTGAGTCTGTTATTGAAAATATAATGACAGAAAAAAATAGATACGCCAGCCAACAAATTCAGAGAAAAGAACAAGAACAGACAATCAGACCAAAATCTCTGTTTTCTTTGTGGAAACCTAATTTTTCTTGGCTGTTGTCATACACACGTGTTTGGTACGGAAACCCGCAATTCGTGACTATTGGAGAACTAAATCAGTGTTGGAGACTACATTTGCAAAATCTGTAGGAATGTCACGCGATCGGTTCCAAGCCATTTTAGGTATGCTCTATTTCAACAATAATGAACATCAGGTGGGGAGGGTTCAAGAGGGGGTATGATCCACTTTTCAAAACCCGGCCATTTTTGGATGCAAATACCAGAACTTTCCAAGAAATAAACAAACCTGGAGAGTGTCTAACAATAGATGAAGCAATTTGTGCTTTCAGGGGGCGTTTTTTGTGTGTGTGTGTGTGTGTTTACATGAAGGGTAAACCACATAAATACGGAATAAAGGCTTTTGAACTTTGTGAAGCAGAAAGTGGAAAGTTTGTAACCTAGAGGTGTACGAAGGTTCACGATCTAACAACAAAGAACACAATACTGTAATCAACATCATAGACAGACTATGTCAGCACGTAAAAGGGCAGTGGTACACGGTTTTCATGGCCAGGTGGTTTTCAAGTCCTTCTGTTTTTGATCACTTATGGGCACATGACATAAAAGCAGTAGGTACTGTCATGTCAAACAGGAAGGGGTTGCCGAAAGAGGCATTCCAGAAAAAACTGAAGAAAGGAGAAAAACTTTCTCGACAAAGGGATAATCTTCTTGCAATCAAGTCGAAGGATGTGCGAGACGTGTATATGCTCTCAACGGCTCACAATGATGAGATGATCGAAGCTCCCAGTACCAGAGGAAGGCACGAAAAGGGAAAACCGAGTGCTGTGTGCGACAACAAGAACAAAGTGGGGGTGGACAAGTCTGACCAACATCTCTCCTATTACTCCTTTAGCCGCAAAACGCTGAAATGGTGGGAAAAAATATTTTTCCATCTTTTGGGATTGGCTCTCGTAAACTCGTTTATTTTGTTCAACAACGCCAAAGAAGCTGGGTTTACAACATTTTTTTACAGGATATAGCGTAAGAACTCATCGCTAACGTAGGCATCAAAATCACAGAAAAATCGAGAGGTTCTGATGCGTGTAGATTACATTTTCCGTACAAATTGCCACCGAAGGAACCGGGTGGAAATATTGCAGGACAAAAGATGTGTCGTATGTGTTCCGAGAAAGGAAGGGTTACTACAGGAAAGGCCACAACAAAAATGACAACAATATACTGCCCAAAATGTGATGCCGCTCTTTGTCCAAGAGAGTGCTTCGAAGCGTACCACACGAAAGCTAAATACTGGTAATGAATTTTACGGTGAATACCGGCATATAAAGTGAAAATTTTGTGCTTGTTTTCACAATATTATTAAGAAAGAACGTAGATTACTTAATGTAAATAATATGTGGATGTTTGAACAATGTGTTCGATTGATTGGTTGAGTTTTCACATGACCGATAAATTACCATAAATTGGCAACACTGTCAAGCAACCATACAAAGAGGTGAGTACCTGTTTTTTTTTTCTGATCATAATTTGATCCTTTTTCTTTTCGTTCTGAAAGAATCATTCCGTTTTGTCTAATAAGAGAGGAGTTATTGAATTTTCAAATACCCATAAAATCTGCAGGCACGGGGTGTATTAACGGTTTAAATCACCCGGACTGTAAGTTTTATAAATTTGGAAGAATATGTAACAAGAATAGATGAGGTTAAGGAAGAAATCAAAAAGTCGCTTAGTATCGGGCAACGCATGTTTCTATTCAGTCCAAAAACATCTAACATCGCGATCAATATCAAGGAAATTGAAAATATACAGAACGGTTATTCTGCCGGTAATACTTTACGGTTGCGAAAGTTGGGAATACGAGCCTAGCAGATGAACATAAATTACGTGTGTTTGAAAATAAGGTTTTGAGAAAGATATACGGGCCGAAACGGGACAAGATGACTGGAGAATGGAGGAGACTGCATAATGAAAAACTCCACGGACTGTACGATTCACCCGATGCTGTAAAAATAATGAAATCGCGACGACTAAGGTGAGCAGGCCATGTAGCTCGGATGGGGGAAAAACGATTATATTCTATCCGCGTTGGAAGGCCGGATGGAAGGAGACTATTGGGAAGGCCGAGATGTCGTTGGGAGGATAGTATTAGAAGAGATCTTCGAGAAGTAGGTGTTCCGTGATAAAAACTGGCTTGGTGTTGCCCAGGCTAGAATCCAAGGGCGCACGTTTGTTACTGCGGCGATGAACTTGCGAGTTCCGTAAGGCATAGAGTTAGTTCGTTATAATTAATGTATAACATGTGTAACGATCAGCCAATTTGGTTCACACAATATGTCATTGTGAAGCACAACCAAGTCCCCATGTCTCACAAAGAGTCTAAACTCAAGAAACTACGAAACTATCATATATTCGCTGCATCTTGCATGTAGAGATTCATACTTGTTCTGCATTTAGATTATTCCTAACAGAGAATTATTTAACAACGATGTAGACGTATGAGAGGACACACCCCTAACAAAGCTGATTGGTGACAATTCCGATAACTGTTGCCAACATATTTCATTCACCCTGCACAACGGGCGGGTAAATCAGCTAGTCTAGTTATACCTGTGGGAATTGTGAGTCTGGCAATTAGAAATGTTCTACTGAGTTCAAAGGTACGTTCGTGCAGGATACCTACTTTCACCAGTAAACACGAGTGTACACGTGTTTGCGTCACCAATGCAGCTGCACGTAGTATAAACTTGTGCAAACGTTTAGAGCACCGGGTGCAGAGAACGTGACAGTTACACTGAGATATCAGTGTATGTATGAGAAAAAAGATTGCGAATGTATTTATTTATGGCTTTTTAGCCATCTCTGGTAAAGGTTGATATAGAGTAGGGAAAAGCAGGGAGAGGCAGCGGCAAAGGTACCTTCCGGCACTTGCCTGGTGAAAATGTGGGAAAACTTGGTAAACCTCAGCCAGAATGGCCAACTGCGGGGATCAGGCCAACGTGCCTACCCACTGTCGATCCGAAGTCTGAGTGCCGTCTGGACTACGAGGGCTGAGTGCAGATGTTGTCAATGCTTATGTAAGAAACTCACCGCATGTGTTCGATCGAAGCTACACTGCTTGCAAGAAACAAACACTGTTACATCACATCCGTTGGCACTGTTTTAGTTTTGGACAGTGCAACTAGTACACAGATTGAACTTACATAAATTTCAACTTTAAAAGTTTATGCATTATATGAGATACAAATAGTCCATTGCACAAAGGTCTTTTTTCGTTATGGTCTTAAAGCGTAGTTCTGTTGACGTTAACAATCGCTATACAATAAGGATATTTCAATTTGAATTTAATTCAAGATCTTTAGGCAACTTAGGCCAGGCCGGATGATGGGAGAATTGGTGGAACGAAGAAAATGGAAGCACCCCAAGAAAACCCATGCACATGGTGTTTGTCCGACACAAAGTCCACATGGCAGGACCCGGGATCAATGAGGACCCCACGTACCAGAGGTGAACAGTTTACCACTGAGCCAACACGGTCGGATATAAGGATATTTGTTTATGGCTCAATAAAGCCACATGTGAGTGAATGTGTCTGTTGAAGATGTTCGTAGTTAAATAATCAACTTTGACATACTGTAGATCCATTTTACCTATTACAGTAAATATGCTACAATAAGTAACAAAACATGTTCCAAGTCTATACTATTGTGCTAATAATTCGATATTTGTTCTGGAAACTGGCTCACATACTTCCCTCTAATACTGTAGAACCAAACCCTAGATGTAATGTTCATACAATAGTATGCTTGAATAAATATTCGTTGATTTTGTTTGTTTCTATTTGTACAAACTACTATGGAATAAATACATACACAACGTTAAAATGTTTCTACTGTACCATATGTTTAGAAATAAACAAATAATAATAATAAAAACAACAAAACTGAAAGACAGTGGGAATATACGAGTTCCTTTAAGGGCTGGTATATACAAGAATATTCTTGTATTTACTTCTTTTAAGCTTTGTTTGAAGTTAGCACACTCTTTTTGTTGCTTATTGTTTCAAACTACCCTTTACTTTAGTTACGAGACCTTATCCTTAAGGCTAATGTAAAGCGACATATCCAACAAAAGATGGCAGCACTATGTCCGTATATGTCTAATGTATTTTTTATCGTTGCACGAAATTTCAAATCTGCTCCTACAAATTCACGCCTAGAAAGTTCTAACTTTCAGGGAAGAAAATTAAAATTCGACATTGATCAAACACTTGAATTGGTTATGATTTACGAACTATCTTCTCTGAGAGTTCATGCCCTGAACTCTCTAGGCATGAATTTGTAGGAGCAACACTAAAATTTCGTGCAACGATAAAAATACATTAGACATATACGGAGGTAGTGCTGTCATCTTTTGTTGGAGATCGTTGCTTTACATTAACCTTAAATTCGTATATTGGATCTTCATATACCACCAAATCAAAATATCCATATCCTTTCTTCTCTCTCTTCATAAACCAAGATCAACTTCTACCAGTTCACATTGTTGATCCATTTTAATCTCATTCAACTTAAATTCCTCGGAGCTCTATTATTGGTCACTTATCCTTATTTACATATAAGTAGTGCCCGCCCCGTTCAATAATGTTCAGTATCAAAGGACTTTTTAGTTTTGTTCCATTTACGAGAACTGAAACGGGATTAACATTAACAAGTCTGATTCTTTGTGTTTGTTAGATGATATGGAGACAATTTTCTACATATGTACGTCTAATTAAGTATGCTGCATATTAAATACAGCGGAATGCCAAAGAATATATTTTTCTTACAGTTTAGTTGTCAGAGTTGAATTCAGAGTCAGAGTCTTATTTTCAAAATTTTTCTGTGCCTAAACACCCATCTGGGTTATACTCACACACATACAGAATTTCTTATACTTCAATTTTACTGTCCTTTAATTGCATCACAATAATTCTTTTCTCCAGGAGATTTCAATTTGATTTGTAATTAAAAAGACAAACACTTAATCTATTCGAATACGAATGCTGGTAAGCGTAAAATAACTTTTAAAATGTTTGGTTAATCAATACCACGTGGCTTTTCAACAACTGTCAGCATTAAATTCTGGGTTAGATACAGAAACTTTCTGGACATCACTGCTGCCACAAAAAAGGTTCAGATGCAGCCCTAAAGTTACTACCACCATTTCCTGCAAGCCAATAATACTTGATATTGAGTACCAAAGAATCCGAATAATCAACGTGAAGCGAAAAAGGCTGTAAAACATACTAGTTTACCCCTGAAGCATTACAATGTGACAAATGCAATAACTTTCACTTCTGCTAGTCACAAACTGACAACGCTCTGTTTTACTTTTAAAAGGACTGGCTTGAGTGCACTGATGTGATATGAACTACCAGTAACTGTGTTTCCTTCTTAAAGCTAGAGTAATACTTCCTTTTAGTCTGTCACTTACTGAAAATTCTTCTAACAAAAAACTTGAAGGCATAATACAATTGACTCATTGCCAGCAATTCTGTATTATTTTCTTTCTACTGAGTAAGTTGTATTAAAAAATAACGTTGTAGTTACCTTTCACAACTCTACCACAGGAAAATGTACGAACAGAATTTTACTCTGTTGCATTATAGTATAGCCTTCTTGATTCAAATTTTTCCCTCAACACAGTACCAACGATCTTGAATACGTGTTATTAATGGATAATACTTGAAGCTAGGTTACTCTAGAAATAACAGCACAAGGCTGCACCACTAACGTAAATCAAAATGTGCTTCGGTTAACATACAAACATATAAATGGACTATGCTAAGAAACCTAAAGTTGTTCCAAGTCAATACTCACGTTCGTATGTAACGAATTTTACAAGAATCTCCACATACTTATATATAAGACATGACAACTAAGTAAATTCCATATAAACTTTGTAGCTAACCTTTTAAGGCGTTACATATATTAAATAATAGAAAAAAAAATGTTTTTACCCAAAATATAATAAAATGTGATTTCTCGTACAACTGAACATAAAACAATTCTACTTGGCACACGAATTAAACAACATAAATCATCTTATCATTAAAAGTTTATGAAAAATCAAGTTCGAATTTTCTTATGACAGTAATAAAATATAACTAGGAGCCCACTAACAACCTTCTATACGTAACACGTTTCATAGTTATATAACACAATTCTTACTGCATAGTTTTCTTTTAATATCACTGGCAATATGTTTCTCAAGAAGGAAGAAGTTACAAAAATGCTTTTTTATCTTCTCTATAGAAAATACTTAAGAGGAACCACTTTCTAAATGTATTTATTGTGTTATCACTTAACAACATAATTTCAAAACATTCTGTCTTCGATATGGGAATTTAATATTAGTGGATTTTTTTTGCTCCGTCTTATCACACTTCACTAGAACATAAGACAAGTTAAACTTGAAGAATTTTACACCATTGCGTCTGCGCTCAAGGCTATTTCAACTACATCTTTGAGTGAAGACAACAGTATCGTAAACTGGTCAACTCCGATTCTACTCTAGCAAAGTTACGTGAAACGGAACTAAATATCAACTACAATCAAGGAGTATTCTTAATTCTGAGCTCTAACATTTGGAATGAAATATCTAAGCAGCCAGTCGTATCTGTTGGAAGGGCATTGGCTTCGCATTTGGCCATTCTAACTGAGGTTTCTCCCCAGTTACACCAACTTAATGCCGAGATAATACATTCAAAACTAGTATCTGACCGATTTCCTTCCTTCCTTTATCCCGTCCCGATGTGTGCCACAGATGCCTACATGCCATAAATGGATTTCAATTGAACTGGAATGAAATACGACGACTTCATCTCATTCCCTTCTACGATGATTTCAGTTCAAACTGAAAGTTATTTGAAAGCACACTGGGTAGTGACTAGATGAAAAACAAATCACTGGAGACATAAAACCATTTACGGTAAGTTACAATCCTTACCGAAGAAAATTCATTTAATACTTGCTCAGTACGAAAAATTGTATACTTTAAAATAGGTATATGTTTCCCCCTTTTCAAGTACTAAATGTACTTCATTTTCTTCCCGCAATCCGTTGAGTAATCAACATTTTATATACTAGATTTGCTTCAGCCAACACATTTAACAACTACTATTATCATTATTAACAACTCCAACAGAAGCAAAATTTAACGTTACTGTGAAACATAATATCTCCTTTTGTAAAAATATTTTAATACATTGAACTATAAGAGTTTCATATTTGCATTTGAAAACTACGTTTCTATACAATGAACAGTTTTTATTTAATAAAGATCGTTCCAACTAGTCTTTGAAATGTGGTTTATTCCCTATTATCGGGAAAGACACCGACTACTCCATAAAACAACGATGATCATGGAGCCGGCGAACGAATTTCTTATCTATACTGAACATAATACATAACATGTATCTATATTTAATGAACATTCTGTCTTCTCTATTCTTAGCATGTCTAATTTTTCCACTGGAAAATAAGTTTTATCAGTGAAACGTACCCAGTACGTTCAGAACTAGTTATGTTTCCACTCATTTTTTAAAGTGTTTTTTAAAAGGAAAAATAACCAACTCAAAAACCAAAACCAAATATATTTACAAAATACGAACAATATCATTTACTGAAATTCTAAGACGACGTGAGAAATCGTTTTAAAATTGTTGTACCTAGACATTTGATAACTTGTGTGAACAATTATATATAACTGATGGTCGAATTTAGATTTGTTGCTCAAGTTTAACTTAAATACTATTAAGTTTGATTAACAATATAAGAAGACCGTGATGGGAAGAAACCACACAATTGTATAGTTAAAGACGAAAAGAACGTTAATAAAATTTCACTGTTAATATGCTCATCTAAAATATCAATTTAGTGCTTTATCTGAATATTATTGTTTCTGAAATTCCATATCAAACTACATAAAAATGGTTTGTTGAGTATAATATACAGTGCGTCCCTGAAATTATGCCCCAAACTTTTGGAGGTGATTATTCACACCAAAACAATGAAAAAAGTTCCTTTCAAGAAATGTCGAAATATGCCTAGTTTCTTGTTTTGATGTAAATAACCACCTTCCGAAGACTAAGGAATTATTTCAGGGACATCCTCTGTAACAAATTGAAGAAATGACGTATTTCAATTAGTCAATTGAACTAAAAATACTTGAAATTGTAATAGTTTTATTATGTATAAAGATATATCTATACACAAAAATCCAGTGAAAACTTCATAATACAACAATATAAACACAGACAGGTCCGAATTTCACATACGTGAATTATGATTGTTAAGATAACATGAAAAGAAATGAGCTACAGGAAACATATTCAGTCTCAACTCAACATTACATGAGGTGTCCATTTCCAAACGGGCCCTTGTCCACTTTCCATTATGGGTCATTTTGTCATACGCAAATAGCCCGTAATGGAAAGTGGACAAGGGACGTCTTGGAAATGGACGACTCAACTCACTAATCAGTAATTAAGGTTCTCCCTAACTTTCTCCTACCACTAATACGGTTCTTCGTGTGCAACACATTCTGAATTGCACGGTTAAGTGTGATTGATATACAAAGGGTGTGTCAAGTTACCATAAATCGGGGGTGGAGTAAATTACTCCGATGAAAGCAAGAGAAAAGTTCGTTTGAAGAAATTAAAGAAAAAACATGCCTAATTCGGAAATAGAGGCGCTGAACGTTTGCGAGGAATCGTCACAAATGACGTCAAAATCTCGACAAGACACAATCGCAGTACCGGTAGTACTTAATATATCTACCTCAGTGAAGTTTATGATTCAAAACTGTAGCTTATTCCATGACAATTCTTACGTGCCCTTCTATGCGGCATTTTTCTCAATCACAAACTTTGCTGAAGTACATTTATTGGGGACTCAATTCTCAAGATATGACGCCATTTGTGCGCCTCTAGTTCCGACCTATGCATGATTTTTAATTTCTTCAAACGAAGTTGTTTCTTGTTTCGGTTTGAGAAATTCTCGCTTCAATTTTTAAAACACCCTGTATATTTATATAAATACACGAATTACCTTCTCTACTATCAATACAAAAACTGTACCAAAAAATGCACAGTGTAAATTAGTAATAACAGAATTGCAATTAAAATGTGGAGTAAATCTAGAATACTTCATCCATATAATAATAGCAACAGTTGATTGTAATATTCAGTTTTCTAAACGAGTAATATTATTATTATTATAATTATTACTAGGAAAGTACCTACAATGTTCTGCGAGAGATTCGGAAAGAATATCAGCTCTTGTCATGATTAAAACAGCATAAATTGCAACAGGAAACTCTCAAGGTCTAGACAAATTACATACAGTTTTGTTTCGCAAAATTTAAATAAATTATAGCAAATGTAAAAAATTGCTATAAATGAAAATAATAACTCATAATCAGAATACAGTACTTTGATGACTGCATGCTGAAAAATAAACTGGCAAAACCTATAGAGTGGCAAGATTAAATTTCTGTTTTCTTTTTCTTTTTAAAGTTCTCACAAAAAGGTAAATCTAACATATACAAAAATCTAACGCAAATCCACTAATTTATGAAATCAGCGTCAGCTTCCATCTGGAATACTTTACACATGATGACGATCAATGACAAACTTTATTATATATTACGTAGTGCACGTAATCATTTTTCGTTTAACAGCATTACATTGCTGTTAATCTATTTTTGCGTGTGTTCTGTTTTGATGGGATATTACCCATCAACAGAATCAATTAAGAAATTTAGGAAAATTATGCTTCCTTCAGCAGAAAATCACCTCTGTATTAATATATAAGAGCACAGCAATTTTTATCTTAAAACTTTGTTTTAAAATCTGTTGCTGAAACTAACATCGTTTACATACATTGGAACAAAGAAAATGTTCATTTTATTGCTTTCTTTCTGCAGTCAGACCATACAAATTGGCACTTTGTGCTAAATCTACACTTAACGAATAAACATAGCAACATACTTAAAAATAGTGGAACAGGTTTTTGGAATGAGTTCCTACCATTACTTACATTACTACACTATTTAAGATATACATAGTATAAAATGAAACTCTTCTACCAAACACTAAGGCAGTTTTGTTTTGTTTAAATATTAACTAAAAATTTCATGCATATGACAAAATTCGAAATAAACAAAATTACTTTCCCCTTCTACGTAAACAAGATACTTATTACGTACGTATTACTTATACAGCATCATTTTCACTTTCCAAATGCAAGTTTTGACAACCAAATAACACTGCTTATGTAGAACAAAAATAAAAAAATACGTGGCTAGTACAAAATGTCTGCCAATGTACCGTAGGAACATGCGTTGTACTTCATTGCATCTAGACGATGTACTATATAATTATGTTTTTAAAACAGTAAATCTGTTTGTACTCGATATGTAAATTCCGTTCTTCCTCATAGGAAGACCTGACGAAATGATGCTGCACGACACAACAAAATTATAATAATAATTTAACTGATATGAAACATATACGTTTCCAAAGATTCTATAGGAAATACAAGGATTGACACAATTACATACAATGATGACGTCAATGTGATATTAAAAATAGTTACAAAAGTACATAACTTGGTGAAAAAATCTCTGTGACAGTTTTTACAAGAATAAAGTTTACATAAAAATTACTAAACCTACTTTAATATATCTAACTAACTAAATAACGCAAAATAGCTAATCTAAATAACACTTAAGTTCTACAAAATGAAATAAAACGTACTTTGTATACATGAGCAGTTCATGAAATCACATACACAACCTTAATTTACATCATTTGTAAACAAACAAACAAAAAAAAAATATACATTTAATGATACTACTTAAACATTTATAAAATAGTCTGAGCTTGTAACAAAGCACTCACATTTTTTTCTTTAAAAAAAAAAAAAAAAAAAAAAAAAGACCTACATACATAAACGTAATATGTACATAAAATAAGACATCATTACTTCATAACTATATTGAACGTGGTGTTAACCTGAAGCACATTGATGTTTCTTCCATTACCGTTTCCACCATCTTGTCTTCTATTCTCTGAAGAAGTTGAGCATCCTTGATCTCCCTGAGATGTTCCCTGTCGCTGAGGATCAACGGAACTTTCCCCGATGGCAGTGTGTTGTTGGCTGAGATCGTCAGATGACGTAGACGGACTAGAAATCCCTGAGGAAGGAACTCTGGAATCGTAACGCATTCTTTTAGCATCCTTACGATCCATATCACCGGTACTTCGAGATCTAATCAGAGGAGGACGTCTATTAATAGTACCGGAAGAAGTGCTTGCAGAAACTGTTCCAGAATCAACCTGTTCCTGAGCTGATCTTACGTGATCGCTCGCCGAAGACAACGTGCTTGAGGAGGAACTGGAGCTAGGTGGTCTAGCTTCCTCTTCTGCAACTGGTGCATCTGGCTCGTTTTCTTCTGCAGTCGTGTTGCTTCCAGCGTCCTGATCCCTACGATAAGTAAATACTAATGTTGAACAGGAAAGTAATATAGAAGAATGGACCAATGACCAGTTCATATACTCCTGATTCACCACTACGACATAAGCATGTGTTTTCATACATAAAATAGATATTTTGATCAAATAACCTTTATTAAAAATAAAGCAATCTCTCAGAAATATTATGATTACAAAACCAATACGAACACCCAATTAAAATTAATTTACCGCTAACAACACCGTGTACTATGGTACACTTCGAGTGAGAAATAAGTCACTGTAGCCAAAGGCCGGATGTAATATTTCAATACCGTAGTGTCTACTAATTTTCTGACTTGAAATTCCCAGAGTTTTCCAGGTTTTCGCTGATATTTTCCCCCAAATTCCCTGAGTTCTTAGTATACTGGAACATGTAAATAACACGCAATTACATTTCTTTTTAATCTCACCACCACCCAGTTCAAGCATCTTGTACATTATTGACATTTCACAAGTGAAAAAAAAAATCTTGAAAAACAGAGGATTTTAACACATTGAAAAAAATCGGTCAAGCTGTGGGAATCGAACCCACGACCTCCGCGTTTCCGGGGCAGTGCTCTTACCAACTGTGGACAGGTACACCTCATAAATATCCCTGAGTTTTCCAGATCTATAAAATTCTCAGAGTATTCCATGTTTTTCAGGGTAACGTTCTGAAAGTTACGAAATAACAGTTATCCTATGGTTAAGCAAGTTGGTTGATAACTTAATATTGTATACATACATTGTGTGAGATTAAATTAAAATGAAAACAGTAGAGGGTATGAAACAGACTTTTAAAAGGAGCACCAGCAATATATGTTTCGGTCTAGAAAGCCCCTGATACGCCTGTTCGTGGTTAGGTGCTTGCGGTGCTGACCACACAGCCGTCACTCAAGTGGAGGCAGTTCCACCAAACATGGACAGATGGCGTTGGGGCAGGCTCAGGGCCTATCGGACTGTCACGCCAGTGGTTGATCTTGTAGTAACTGCTCGAGTTAATGTCAATGTTTCTAAGTGAGCTAAACATATCCGGTACATGGAATTCCAATACATCTTACTCGATTCGTTAAAGTCTAACGAAGATTGGCGAAACCCATTAAAAACATTTTAATCCCGAGTTACCGTAATCCATGAGATACTCTAAAAGTCATAGATAAAATAATTCTAAGTAACGAATTCTCATTCTTTTCTTTACTCCATGCCACCTGGTGTCAACTGTCAATCCAGCCGAATTAGGAATGAAGTAATTCTAGTAATATCTACGTGTTTAATCTATTGCGGACCCACGAGATGAAGTATCAGATGCTCAACTCGCACTCCGTGCTTGCATGCTAGTATTATTTCATTCCTAGTTCTCATGGACTGACACCAGATAGAAAGAATAAGCTATTTATAATTATTTCATGTACGATACATAGATTAACTTGTGCATTGAGTTAAAACGTTTTATGGAACTGCCCCTTAAGGGATTTGACATTAGATTTAGGAGCAGTTAGTTATAGACCACATTTTTTTTTTCTACAATAAAATATGTCCCAAAAACACACGAATAAAAAAATTGCAAACCTTAAGTAAATCCTTGTTATTTGGGAGATTTTGCGTCTCATTCTCAGCAAACATGCACTCTCGGCGGTCTGTGAACTAAATTAGCTACACACAACAGTACTTTTAATAACAACAGGAATGTCGTGAACAAAATTTCTAAATTCATTCAAAAGAAAAGATGATCACTGAGGAAAATAAAGTCAAGTAACGGCAAAAATTATTGGCACTGGTAAAACAGAGAGAATATCCTTTGCGTCAATAACCACAAAGCCTTCTTATAATTAAAGCCCGGATTTAACATATTACTTCTTCAGCAATGTTAATTTAACATTAGGCAGGATGAACACTCCAAGAACTACTTGAATTTAAAATGTCTTTAGCGACATCTGTGTGCTTGTAGTTTGAGTTGAAAAAAGGATACCCGAAAAAAAATCAACCATTCAAGAAGATTCTTCTGGACGAGCCCATATTATCTACTGACGGTGTGTTACAAGACTCTTTGGTCCAAAATGATGCTAACTACATACGAGTACAACATATCTGAATCATTTAGGAATTCATAGCTTCTATAGGCCTTAATTGAAGTGCAGGAGGATATTATGAACGAAAGCAACATAAAAGTCTACTACAAATGCTATTAACCTTTTTTTTTATAACTTTTTACCGCCCTTGAAAAATCTGGATTTTTGGATATGTTTTCTTTCTGTGGTTAGCAATTCAAAGGGAAAGAATGGAAGATAATTTCGAACACAGATTCACACTAAATAGTTTCTTTTAGTGAAGTTTGAGGTAACTTTTATAAGTTTGAATATTATACCTGCCGATACACAAGCAACAAACAATGGAGTATTTACAAAGAATAATAAAAGGATCTTACCCAGGAGTCCAACTGCTAGGAAGTGTGTCGTCGCTGAGCACACCATTTGGATCTTCCTCAGAACTGTCATTGTCGTCATTATCGGGAGGTGCAAACTCACCTATAAAAAACATTATCACTGGAAGTTTAAGTGCTAAGTTATCACCTGACGTGTACAAAAAAGTTTTTAATTTGTTTGGCACAAAACTCAGCACATAGTTAATATCGACGAGACGAGTAAATTTCAGTTAATATAACAACAAAAGACAGTATTGTAAAGCTCCACTATTATATTATTATTACGAGAAACGTACAAACATTTTATATCCGACGGCATTCCTGTACGATAAACCGGAAGTCCCTTGCGATAAAGTTGGTACATGGTTAGGTTTTTAGTGACTCAAAAGGAAATTCATTTGGTAATTTCTTTACGGATGCATGTGTAAGGGAAGGTAGTACCACACAATATAATGGAGAAAAGTTATGGAAAAAAAACACACCCTTGAATGTATTACTTACAATATCATGAAGAACAGTATTCTTCGAGTAACGCTGACAAATGAGTCTGTTAGCGGCACTCTATGTATACAGCTGATTTCGGATCTAGCGAACTATAAGTCCGATTTTGATGCTTGAACTTGCATTTGAAATCTCTTTGCCATACTAAGATACGTAAAAAAAAAGAAAAAAAAACCTGAGTCGGTAGGACCACCCAGGGACCCCCCTAGGGCGGTGCGAAAAAAAAATCAAAATTGCACATATCTGATGATAGTACTGACCTCAGACCATATATAGGCTCCCGAAACTTGCGTAATGTAATCTACGCCTCAGTAACTTTCAAACGGTGTATCACACGTCAAAATCCGGTGAAGGGGTTCAAAAGTTACGGTTTTTTTTTTTTTATTCAAAGCCGAATCATAGAAGTTTCAGAAATGACAGAAAAGTTTGTCTGGCATTCTGTTTGTCTTTTTGTTTTAGCCCCAAATGGTTAGTACCGGGGGGTTTTGGGGTTCAATCGAAGTTTATTTTTTTATAAGAGTTACCGTTTTCGAGATACGGAGCCCACCATGGTCCAAAATCGACCTTTTGAATGAAGACTATGCACTTTCTTTTAATAGGCAGCCTTACAAAATAAGTGATATAAGTATAAAATCCCCTTCGGGGTAAAGAGAAAGAGTAACGCAAGAATTCTACTCACAAAAGAAGTGATATCCATTTTGCGAGTGATTTTTTTTGTGCCACTTTGGCGGAAGGGAGTATACTAAATCTCTTAATTTTATTACACAGGAACACTTCCGGTAGAATTCTTGAGTCACTCTTCTCTTTACCCCGAAGGGTTTTTTTATACCGTTTCGTATTGACGATAGATTACTTTCATAGCTCGTCAAAAATAAATTTCTGGAAGTGTTACCGGACTCTATGTACACCCTGTACAGTATTATGGTTTTACTAGTTTTCAGACTTGTACATCATACATAACAAGGACAGCGAACTCAAAGGAGCACCGTTGGATTAAACGGATCGTCGGACTGAAATGATGTCGGGCTAGAAGTAGTGGTCTTTGCCCTCGTTAAAAAAAAAAAGTGATTGTTAGGTGTTACAGTAGCTAGCGAGACGGCCCGACGAACTATGAAAACGCGCTCTTACCCTCTATTCCCCCTATGAATTCCAAACATGTTTCTGCAGCATTTACTGCTTGCTGATCATTTTCTTTACTTTCCTTTTTTTTAAAAAAATACCTTTGTTCCGATTCTTTTGAACAGTATCCATTTTACGATTTTATAAAAATTACCCCTTAAAAAAAGAAATCAGCTTTCCGATATTCCGAGAATGAACGAACGGCTATCCCTATTCCTAACACTTTCCTTGTTCTATCTCGTCTTCCGCATACCTTATATTTCTTGTGCATTACTAATCATCTGGGCTGTATAATAATCTTAGTTTTCAAATACGGAATGCAACACAATACAACACTGTAACTGTCAACTTACCACCGGGTAATGCCTGGTGAAGAAAATAATCATCATCCCTAAAAAAGAAGAAAGAAAAAGTTTATAGTTAAGGTAATCTTGTCAGTCTTCTACTTAATTCATATTATATATTAAAATATTTTATTACATGAATATATATATATATATAT
>JAGDQP010036556.1:699-15637 GCA_022664845.1 Lepisma saccharinum | reverse complement strand
TGTGTGTGTGTGTGTGTGTGTGTGTGTGTGTGTGTGTAGTAGTAGTAGTAGTAGTAGTAGTAGTAGTAGTAGTAGTAGATGAACAAATTATGCTGTTAAATTTTATTATGGATGCAGATGTTGTAATGGTGGAATATTAGGACAATTTTATGAAGGTTCTTGTGGTGATGATTCAGGTATTCAAATGACAAGAAAACCATTTTACATAGTGAATTTATTAAGGAGATTTTTTATCGAAGTGGTCATCCTGAATATTCCCATTCACAGAAGATACATTATTTTATCAACTACAGTGGTCTTGCTCTCTTGTGATGTCATGCACAAGTACGTACAATTTGACAGTGATATCAGCAAACACCAGAAGTTATAAAGCAATATAGATAAAAGAAAGAGAGAGTCTTCTTTGTCAATCTGAGCAATAACATTCGAACTCATAATATATATATATATATAAAAACTCAAATTAAACGCGCCAACCGAGGTAGTTCTGTGATCAGAGGCGCTAGGTCTCCAAGGTCGCGTATTTGAGTCCCGTCTGGGGTATGGATGTTTAAGGATTTTAACATGCTTTACGCTCGTATTATCGTGACGAACCGAAGTCAAAAGTTACCAGAATGGACCATACACAATTTATCAAAGTAAATGTGCATGCGGAGTTTTGCAACACCATTTATCCAATCCTAGTTGCTATCTTTTTAAAAACGAAAATACATTTACACTGTTACATTTTTTTGGAAACATGCCTGGAAAAGGCTAGGAAACCATAGCTACCCGATTTCCAGTAACTTGGCTAATAAAAAAAAAAGCCACCATTTAGTTTTTAGGAACACTGGGAGCAACAGAAAAAATAAGAAGAGCTTGAACGAGATTTGAACACGGGCTGCTCAGTTACAATTCCAACGTATTACCGACTGGACTAAATTGCCATTGAAGAAACCACTACATCAAAACAGTATAGAAGGCTAGACTATAGAACGTTGTCCGAACTTCGAGAACGTAAAGAGAGTTACTACCACGGCTTACGCCATATACGACAAGGTTCTAGAACACAGCTAGCTGAATTCAATATACTAGCATTAGCAAAATGTCTTTTCTAATTTGTTTATGATATACTAACATGAACTAACCTAACCTAACCTAACATTTAATCACAAAACATAGGTAAACAGAAATAACTTATGGTTTTCAAAGTGTAAAAGTATAGGGGGACCTACCTTCCCCCCTCCCTTTATCTATTTGTCAAGTAAGAATCGCAATCCCCCATTTTCTAAGATTATTTCCCATTTCTTTAAAATACGTGATTAAAATGGCGGTAGCGAAAACTTGATCAGAATTGTAGTAGGTTTGATTACGATAAGAAACCATTTTCTCTTTCTGCGCATGGGCGAAAGTCACAATGTAACGGGAAAGTGAGAATTTCCATCCACGCAAAATAAATCTCTCGGTGTTTTTGACCGACACCTTTCAGACACAGAAGGGTTACTAAAAATACTTCCTGCTGTTTTACAACGTTCCCAAATTATTTTACAGTGTAATCAACAATAGATTTTAAGCGTTTTGCATTTACTTGATTTGAATAAATTATTCTAATGATGATTATAAGTTAATCCAATCAACAGAAATTGCACAAATGAGCAACTATTGTACATTTTCATAGTCTACTTTGTCCTCGCAACAAAATATCTGTTCCCCTTGATATCTAACCTTACAGTTTATATAGGATAGGAAAAGGTCAGAATATTGATCTTCCTCTCTTGCACATAGCCAATTTATGTGAAAAAAAAAAGTGAAAGAGATTCATTCGTATGCAAATATTGCCTTTCTGAATCGTTTTCCAGAAGCAAAATTGTCCAAAACACAATGAAATATTTATTGAACGAAACTATATTTTTATCTCTCCACAATCAACTATCTCCTAGCTCCCCACATTGCCTTCTCATAAGATTGTCATCTTCCAAGCCTTAACAAATAGTAGGAATTATAAGACTAGATTTATAAGCAGGAAAAAGTTGGAACGATTTATCAATAAAGTTCTTATTAGTCAGACACCATCAATAAAGTTCTTATTAAGCACAGAGATGAAAAACAGCCATCTTATAAAATTGAAAAGTCTATAATACTAACAAGAGAATTAAAATAGTGATCTGAACTGGGTTACTAAGATGAAAAATCGAATAAAATGAAAACTATGTTTTACAGTGCTAGTGGATGATCTAGATTTCACGTTAAATGTAACTTTTCGGTAGAATTTTCAAGAGAAATCAAAGATGATTAATTAGCAACTTTATATACCGTAAAAATTACACGTCTGTTACATATTAATAGCATTGTTGTACACATTAAACGAATCAATTTTTGTCTCTTTTTGTGTGCATTTTCCTTACCTATCACTATGTGAATTCTATTTTGTACCTCTCACAAGTTATAATGTACACTGTACAAACGGCTTCTTAAAATTGAGGGCAAGTTCGTTCTTACCTGTACACTGAGAAACAGTTTTCTTAGTGAAAGTGAAATGTTATTTATGGCCTTTAGGCATCTTAGAACTCAGGCCAGCAGTTTTCTTAGATATGAGATATTAGCATTCTGAATGAATGGAAAATGAGAACATGCCGGTTTGAAAATAAGAACAGTGATCTTATTTCCAAACCGGCATGTTTCCATTTGAATAAAATGGTAATGCTGATAGCTCATTTCTAAGAAACATATAAGATAAGCTAACAACTTTTTTTTCTCAATTTTAAGACATCGTTTTTTTTACAGTGTATGCATGAGTGGCTTTGATAGTTTAAACAAAAAGAGGATGGGATTCTAACCCAAGCCTTCTCGGTGGGTGATTCCACATTGCTTTAACCACCTATCATAGCTAGAAGTGATTGAATGAATTTATTTGTGTCCTTTTGCTGTCTTTGGTTCAGGCCAAAATAGGGTAAGATAGAGGATGGGGTAGATATCGGCCAGGGAATTATTTACGATACCATCCCGATATTCGCCTGGTATAATCGATTGGATGAGTGAGTAGGACTCTACCAGAACATATTTTAATTAAAATGTGTTGGGGATATATTTGAAAATATTCCTGAAGAGGTTAGTGTACAAAATGTGTTCAAAACCAACCTTCGAAAACATATAAACTCTCCACAATTCTTGTACGTAATACTTACACTTCTTGGCACTAAAGCTAAAGGAATGTCAAAATAATGTATTCAAAAAGTGTTATAATATCTTCTTTACTGTATTTTTGCGTATTTTACTGCGTTTTGTTTTACTAAAGCAATCATTGTCTTTAGCTTTCTTTCTCTGTCAACAGGAGACGAAAGGGAAGGTAACCAACGATTCTGGTATTATTTCAACGTTCCATTGCTACGTAGTTCAGGGTGGTAGAAGGAAACTAGGGAAATTCTAGGCTAATGTGGTCTCCAAAAACAGTGTTTTAATCTATGTTTGTTCCTTAGTGCAGATCCATGTAGTAAAAAAACAACAACTAGTCATCGTTTCCCGACGACGAGATCTTTTCAATCTTAAATAATATTTTTACCGGAAGATTTAGAAGGTCTATCGGTGATTTTGGACTTGTCTGATGACATTAACAGTAATCTTAACACTGCAATTGATGAGGAAAATAGTAGCAACAGTTGCGTTAAATAAATAATCTTTAAAAGCAAATGCTATGGTTATTAATAGATATTTTTACAATGTTGTAGCAAAGTAGTGATACAATTATTGATGTACGTACATCATACTTTCCATCTTTTTCTTTGTAGTTTTATCATTATTAATGTGTTAATAAACGGTAAATGTTAAATATTATGATATACACTCTCATTCAAGAAAGATGGCCGATTGAAAAATTTAAATTTGAAAGTTACAAAAGCTACCAACACTGGACAACTTTTCCTTGGAAGCACAATATTATGGAGCATTCGCTTTATATTTAAGTCGAATATACCTTCGGTACTGCCAAATCCTGCAACCGTTGGACATTAGAAAATATTGGGCGTTTTCTATGAATCTGAGTGTAAATAGGTAGTTAAAAAAGAATAATGAAGAACTAAATGAGTGCAGATAATTGTTTTGTTTAAATATGTTCTTCTCAAAATATGAAACAAAAACTAAAATTTCGCTATTATATGTATTTTAGACCCGAAAAAAAATTACTATCATTAATCAACGATTTGACGATGAGAAGTTTATTTCCTTTCCTGTAAAATCAACTTTTGAACTAACTTTGCTCTTCTATTAAATGTTTTAATTTCGCTTTTTTTTTTTTTTTTTTTCAATAGCATGTATATACATTTTCTTCTTATCATAACAATTATTGGCTAATCTAGATAATTTTAAAACACTATTCTTTACAATGGAATTAATAGTAAATATTCTACTTTGATTAAATATCACGAAACTGAACCTTTAAATTGTGTGCGTGCAATTTTGAAATATGTCGTGTATATAAATTGGATTCCAGGAGAAAAGAAACGACCAAGAAGACGTTCAAATGCAAAGTGGGTAGATGAAATCAAACGTTTTTCAGGAGCTACATGTGTGTGTGTGTGTGTGTGTGTACAGTTAAAGTCCATGCATCTAATTAACTCAAGCAGGAAACAATGGGGTTTGATCTTTAGCAAAGTGACCTATATGAAAAATGCACACAAGTTCAGGGAAGTTTAGCAAACGAATTTCATAATTAGCTGTTTTAGTTTCTAGTTTAAAGCATTCAAAATATTACAAATATTTTTTTTATGGAAGTTCATTACCCTTTTTCCGCTGCCACGAGTGTATATGTGTTTCTGTAACCTTACATGTCATATCCTTTATTAAAAGTTAATTTTAATTACTGCTAATAATATTATCTACATTCAGGGTTGTGGAGGAAAATGTTATTTTATTTGTTGCTACTTCCAGCGATGCATTAATTAATGTTTATAACGTTATTTATTTGAATAATATTGACATATTATATTGCCGTGGTTTATGTCAGGAACACTCTTTTTTCTTCGCATACACGAGTGTGTAAATTGGATAGCGTCATAGTTTCTGAAATTTGCACAGTAAGCAATACGAGCCTCAAGAATTTAAGGGCAATTGTTGTCAATATGATTCAGTAGAGTTGATGAAATTGAAACAAGACGAAACAAAACTTTTGGTCTCAAAAATGCTATTTTAAACTATGCAACTATGCAATGAAATCCGGCTATATTTAGGCTAAACGACGCAGTAAGAAACAGTTTCTTAAAATTAATAGAATAGTTCTTATCTGTGCATCGAGAAACAATTATCTTAGAAATGAGATAACTGCATTCTCATTTAATTGGAAATAAGAGCATGCCGATTTGAAAATAGATTGCTAATCTCATTCCGAAACTGGTATGCTCTCGTTTTCAATTAAATAATAATGCTAATATCTCATTTCTAAGAAAATTATTTCGCGGTGCAGAGATAATAACTTTTTCTCAATTTCGAGAAATTGTTTTTGCTGTGTATCTATCATTCATTAATTTATGAGTTAAATGTTATATATTATAAATTTATCCAGGAAGCACATATAGGAATTAGACTGACTGACGTTTCCATATTTTGTTTGGGTGTTCCAACTAGTTTGCTTGTAAAAGTAAGATATGGCTTTCAAATGGTAAGAGTTTCGTTCTTGAGGAGCTCTTTTCATGTGTCCAATCACGTATCTTCATTGTCAATTGTTATCTTGGTAGTAAATAACTAAATTCTCTGCGAAGGAAGAGAGGTTGGAACCGGCAAGAATGTACGATCAGAACATTTCCTATTTGAAAACTGCTATAATCAACTATAGTATAATACTTGTTTAAACAATTTCTTGTGTTAGTTTGTTTCTTCTAAGAGTAACAAATGCTTACGCCTACGACACCAAAACACCGAACATGTGTTTTTGTTTTATTTTTCTTTGCAAATGTCTTGTATTAATGGATATATGGAAACAACGTGTCACTATGTTATTCTAATATGGTATTTATGTATATAAGCAATGCAATAATTATTTTTTCTTCTAATGTAACGCAGAGGAAATTTACATGAAAAATATCTTTAGCATGCGATAACATATTGTTTTTAACTATGACATTGTCCTACACAACTGGAGATAATTAATAATAGGACGGAGAAAGTTGATCTTTAGTAACAGAATGATATTAACAGCATTAATTTTGCAAGAAGAGAATAGGTAATGTCTTGATGCTAGACCTTCATCTACTTGACTTACACTATGATTATACATTCCATGTTAGCTTTACCGTAGGGCAAGTCGTGTGCTGAGTTACGAAAGGTAAGCATTAAACTTCCAGGTGAGAAACTCAATGAAATATTCCGAGATGAGTTTAAAAGACGTGTATGTATGTACATTATGAGATCACATACACTTGTTAACCCATCACAAATTCTATTACGAAGACTTTACAAATGGGTGGTTTGTATTTCAAATAGTACCCTTACCTCTACAAAGTCTGTGCCTATAAGTAGAAGTAATAAATAAAATATTATGTTTTCTCTTTGCAGGAAAACGACTGCACGAAGACTGATGATGTTTGGAATAGTACAGAAACTTGAGTTGGACAAAATTTTATCGAGCGACCGTTGCTCAGTTATAGAGAGTTGGCTTAACATTCGGGAGGTCGCGGATTCAATCCCAACGTTCGACCAACCTGTCTGAAGTTTTTCCAGGAATTTTCCTTAGACACACCACACAAATGTAGGGATGCTACCTTCAACTTAGGCTCTGGCCAAATACCTATCAGCACGCTTCTCGGTCTGAGTCTGAGATGTCTAAAGGTCATAAATAAAATTAAGAAATTGGAAGAATTTTGTAGCTTACATTAGAAATTAATTTATTAGATTTTTGGATAATAGCCTTGATATAAAAGGATAGTTTAATTTCAGGAGCGAAAACGTACGTAATCCAAATCTGCCTCCTTTTCAGTGGTTAAATTTATATCAACCTCGGGACACAAATTTGTCTGGTGTGACTGAGGAAAACCAGGAGAAACATCAGCCAAAATGACTGGCCAAGGAATTCCAAGGCCTGTAGATTACGAGGGGAAGGAAGATTTATTATAAAGCTTCCCTTGCAAATTGCATTGACACATATCCATTAACTTTCAGTATTAATGGTGAACACCTATACAGTTCACATCACCCTGTTGTTCTCCGTAAACTTTAACCCTGCACTGAGGTGAATGTGGTTAGTTTAATACAACAACTAACTGAGGTGGAAATGTAATAGTGATGATCCAACGATCATTTGCCTCCCATAACATGGATCCTTTGTTTTAACATTTTCAGATATATTTTAATGTTTTCAAAGCTGATTTATTGTGTTAAATTTTCCCGCCAAATCGAAAGAAAATTCACAATAAAAAACTGTTTCTTAAAATTTAGAAGAAAAAAAACTTCTCATCTGTCCACCGAGAAACAATAGAAATGAGATATCAGCATTTAATTGAAAATGAAAACATGCCGGTTTACAAATAAGAAAACGATATGCTCTCACATTAAATGATGATTCTGATATCTCATTTCTAAGAACATTGTATTTCGGTGCACAGTGAAGAACGTTCTTCTCAAGTTTAAGAAACACCTTTTAAGAGTGTAGTTCTCGATGTTATATTTTGATTCTCAAGGCAAAGTATTTTTCGTAGAATTAGCAATGAGAATACACTATGTAATATAATATACTATGAAGTTCAGATAATATATGAACACTAACATTTATTAACACAACAAGAATTTTCATGTAGTTTCTCCTTTGAGACTCTCTCTAACTCTGTCAAAACACACAACTCTAATGTTGTCAATTCGTGTTCCTATAGTAAATGCCTATTGCACTGCTAAGAAGGAGAAGAGACAAAATTTGACAACGTTGTGTGAATACTTGCATGTTATATGTTGTGGATGGAAAGGTTTTCCATTTGAAAACTGCTTTGATAAACTTAATAAAAGATATATTAAAAATATTTTAGAGTTTGGAAATGTGCATTTTCCGCTCTGGTCTTTGCAATTACTAAGGCCGTAATGGATACATTTGAAGGGAAGCTGAATATAAACTACCTATCGTTAATTATTACGCGTAATCCCGACAGAATACATAGTAAGAGCAGACAACGGAAATTATATGAAGGCAATTATAAATTTATAATTACAACAATTCAGCACATGTTTGTGTATTCTTCAAGTAAATGAGAAGCACTAAGCTAAGAAAGTTGTTAGGAAAAGAGTAATTTTATAGAAGTGTTGATGTAAACATTTCGTATTCTGGACATGGAATATTGATATTTTTCTTTTTCAAACTATTCTATTTACATATGCAATATGTTTAAACAAAAGTTATATAGCATGATGTCTCTGAATTTGCAATATCTGCTATGTGCATTTTAACAAAATTTTCAGAAGAGCAATGAAATGTGTTGCTAAAGTTACCTGTTATTTTTACTTACTTCGATGTTAATGAATGTTAGTTGCTGTGGATAATGTCCTTTATAGTACATAAAGGTAATAGTAATAGATAATGGTAATAGATCTTTCGATATCTATTAGCAAGTTTAATCAATTCAATTGCACCAGGAAAACATGTTGAAAGTCTTATTTTTCACATAAGAGGAATTATGAAACAAAGCACATAGCAGATATTGTTTTTTGTTTTTAATTTAAAACTATTAGATGAAATACCAGTAATTTACACATAGCTGTGATTTCAAAAGATGGGGAGTGTGTTTCTCTTTCGAATGACAACGAAAACTCAATTTTGAACTTTTGAGAACATAACAAGTATTGAAATTTCAGCGACGATGAGTAAAAAAATCTGCATATAGCTAATTGTGAAGTGTAGATGCAAGACTTGACAATATAAAACAGCATGTTCCTGTTACTTGTTCAGTGGAGTGAGAAATGAATAACTCCATGTAAGTTGTAAGCTGGCAAAATGTCTTACATCATTAAAAAATTTACATGATCGTCAAGTTTCATGGTCTGATTTTAACTCACCACTCTAAAATCAACATGCACAGCCAAAAATAGCGGTGTTGATACAACACTTTTCGGAGTCCCAGGGCGACTACCACTTTTTTGTGATAAATCAACACAACACACGGTGGTGAATTATACTCACTGGCAGCAAGAAAAAATATACAAACGTGAAGCGAGATTTGAAAATGGGTTGCTCAGTTAGAATTTCAGGGTCTCACCAACTGTGCTAAATTACCAGACACAAGAAACACTAGGTTCATAAAATAAGATAAAATGAAATTTATGTGCGGTAACAGCACTATGGCTTACGCCCGTCCCGAAGCACTAGGTTCATGCAGTATATAGGATCAGAAATATGTTTCCCGAACCTCGAAAAGGAACAAAGTTACTCCGACGACTCACACCATGGTTTAATCACTTTTATTTATCAATTAGGGATTAGACTTCTCATGCATTGAGAATATGTTCCATTTTCCTGAATGCAAGCGATCAAGATGATGACAGCAAACATTTGACTAGTATTACGGATTCTTTATTGTAAAAACTTTATATAGTTTATAAGACACTGGATTTCTAAGTGAGCAACCCGAGTTCAAATCTGGCTCAAGCTTACCCTATTTTTCTCTTGCTTCCAGTATTTCTGAAAACTAACGATGGCTGGTTTCTACTAGCCTAGCTACAGGAAAATTCCGGTAGCTATGGTTGCCTAGCTATCTTCAGGAATGTTTGGGAACATGTTTAGCTGTGCTCAGCATAAAGAGAGCTCCCGAGACACCTTGATTACGAGGCCTACTATAGATTCTTACATGACATGAGTTTAACTATACTGTCTAATCAGGCAACTGTTAGAAAAGATGAATAATTAACTTAGCAAAGATATACAATTAATAAAAGTCTGAAGAAGCTGAATCCTAAAATAACACTATCTATACATAAAGACAGATATAAAATGGAATATTGTAATTAATCCCGAAAATAATGTTCTTCATACAAGATCTGAGATGGGATATTGTAACTAATCATATAAGATACAAACTACTGGTAGTTCTGTGTGCATGCTGGATACAAGACTATTATAGAATTCTGAAACACGTATTGACACAGGATTGTTGTGAACCGCTACGAGGATACGCTCCTGAAACTTATTTGTTAGAATTGTCATTATCAGAGCTTGTACGAAAAAAAGAGGAAATGAACCTCTCGTATGATTGCTGCAAACAGCTTTTGAAAGGTTTCTCAGAGAAGCTTCGCTTGATTAAAGAACTGGGAGATAGCGCTTGATCGATTGATTGATTGAGAGATAGCGCTTTCCTATGTAAGAAGAAATTTTAAGATTTTGTTTACTTCACGTTTAATTTGAGAAACCCATAAATATTTACTATATAGGTAGAGGAAATAAAATTTACTAACTTACTAGTTCAAATTACTTACTTAAAACATTTACATTTAATAAGCATGGTTTAATTTATAGTTGTACTTGTTGAAAAGTACATCTTTGAGCGGGATAGTCATCCTTTTAAGCCAACTGTGTTAATTCTGTAAGACTATAAATGAATGAGTTAAGATTTTATCTTGTATCGTGGTAGATAATTTTAATAATTCTGGCTTTACGTCAAATATAGTGACAAGCCATATTTTTTAAATATTAGTTTTCGTTTTAAATGTAGGCTACTGTTTGACAGGTTTCACCACTAGGTGAAATTTAATGAACATCCAATGATATTTAACTTAACTATTATAAAGTGTTATACTCTTCTGTAATATTGGTTCCTTACGAATACGTACTTCTGGAAGTTTCTCCTTAAAATGTAATTTTGTAGATTGTCACTCACTATCCCTGACGCAACACCTTTGCTAGTAGGCAACCCAAACAACTTAGTCGTCGAACTGGTTGCGTTTGTTATGCGGATTGCATAATTGTACAGGAAACGGTAGGTGTTAATTTGGATTTATTTACTACCTTCAGGCAACTCTGGCTCAGGCTGACATTAAATAAGTTTATATAAAAGTACACACGATCAAAGTAACCCTCAGGAACAAAAATTTGAAGCAAGAGATCGTCCACAGTTTTGTTATGGAAGACATACAAAGGAAGACATACAAAATGTGATGAGATTGAACCAATTTGATGAGATTGAACCGATCTGTACAGCGGACATACATACATACGGATAGATTGAACGACTGGCAGACCCATAACTTTTGAGATTTGAACTAGCATTTAAATAAAAATATTTCTGCCTGCTCATAATTTATTACTATTTCCGTAACTTGCAACGCGTTGCCAAGGAATGTATTCCAAATATTCTTCAGAATGCGACATGTAAAAGCGAGTTATTTGAACTAATATGTTAATGGTAGGGTGCTCTTCTCGTAATTAAACTTTCTCTCTTGAAAACTGATACACGATACTCATGACTGAGATATCACATTTTCTTGTTTGGTTCTCAGCTATGTCAAAACCGCTTATTGTCGCGAACTCTAACTTGTTAGAAAGCAGGGAGTGAATACAGCAAAGTGTAAGAAATATTGATCGGGGGTGAAAATGTTCGAAAGTGCTAAAAAACATTACATTTTGAGGTGTGTATAAGATACTTTTAAAATGTAAAAGTGGTGTAGATTTTTATATAGTAGTGTGTCCTTTCTGTTAGTTTTTACACACTGAAAACAAAAATAGTTAGATAATTTTGACTACTTATTTCCATCATTTATTAGGAAACAATGTATTTTTTTTCAACTATTTCCAAATGAATGAGGTATCTCTCCATGTACATCTTCTTTGTCGAAAACAAAGAAACCAGCTCTCGTGGTCCAGGTGGTGACGTAGTAGCGGGCTTCTAATCGACAATTGGTAGACACGTTGGTTGGAACACCAGAATCGACTATCCTGACTGAGGTTTTCTAGCTTTTCTTTTTGTTTCAATGGGCGAATGCTTGGATTGTTCCTTGCAACGTTAATTTAACTCATTTTCCAACGTCATACAATGATGAAAATTTGCACAGTGACGAAAATAAAATGATAATACAATATTCCATTGTTACTTCTATATATTTATATATTTTAAAAGCATATATTAATATGTTTTTTTTTATTTTAATATGAAATTCTTTATCCTAAAATAAATATTATCCTGCAAAGATGCTGAGTTTGACTTGTTGCAGAACACTTTAGGATTTGGGTCACAAAACATTAGCTTGAGAAAAGTATCCGGACACCGAAATAACTAAAAAAATAATAACTCAAAAATCTCTTTAAGGACATACCTTTCTTATACAATTTGTACTAAAAAGTAAAAAATAAAATAAAAATAATAATGTTTATGCTTGACTGAAAAGAAAAGCATGAGGCCCCCCAAGTGAAGAATTTGTAAAGTGACTGTATATGAGAGCGCGCCTCATGCTTCTCTTTTTAGTCATAGACAAACAAAATTATAATTTTTTTTTTTTACTTTTCAGAACGAATTGTCTAAGAAAAGTATGTCTTTAAAAAGTTTTTTTATTATTTTTTAAATTTCATGTTGGTCTATAATTGAAACTCATACAGGGATGAACAAAAGATAAATATGAAGGTTAGTTGATATGAAAGTTAATCGTGTCATAACAACCATAAATTGGTTTATTCACATCTCCAAAGAGCAACTGTTCACCGTAAAATTAATGTTATTATCTATCAAGTTACTGGCTCTTCATGCAATGATCGCTACAATGTTGAGTACTATTTCATGCGTAGCATTAACTGAATATGGAAATGACTTTGCATACCTGTCATATCCGGTTTTGTCACGCTACACACATCCAGCTCGGACTCGATCAACGTCTATGGGCAACCAATATCAACTGACACTGAGAGAAGTAAGTGATTGTTGGCTTTTAAGTGTTCACTTGTTTGTCAGATCTACTCCTTATCATTGAACCATGCTCGTAATAGTAATACACAGTAATAACACAAATAATAGTAATAGTAATAATTACTTATAGTAATTCTACTGTACACATCAGATAGATACATCAAATGAGAAATAAGCTTCCTTCCTTGCTTTTCAAGGGCAGTTTTCAGCTGCACACACACACACACGCACACACACATTGCTTATACCATCTCATCTGCTAAATGATTAATTAGAAGTAACTAAAATGAAAATTTACATTATTTTGTAAATTTTATTTTAGTTCGAAATTATTTTATTGGTGTTTTAAATTAAATTTATCTCATGCTTCTGTCATTAGACATAGCTTCATTTATGAGCTAATCAAAGTTCCAACCGGTCCAAATAATGTTTCCTTGTACCTTCAAATTATATGTGATAACATTTATTTATTTATCTTATTTTCCATTTATAGGACTGATAATACACATGGATAATTATAAACTATACAAAAATAACTTAGCATATTTAAAAAGAGCTTTGTATTGACTGCTATTTTTTCTTTCTTTCTTTTAATTTACTGTTTTATTTAATTTCATCGTCGAATGTGGAAAGACTAAGAATGTGATTGGAGCAGATCTGTAACCGACTTCTTCAACATAGAAATTGACTGCAGTTGCCGTAATTCGGGCGGAAGATCATTCCAAGCTTGGACGGTAGCCGTGAACGATATAGAATAGAAAATAGAAGAGTGTTGAGGGACCGAGAGTAATTTGCTTTCCCTTGACCTGGTGTTGCGATCATGGTAGGAGCTGAGCGACTGAAGACGTTCGTGCAAGTAAGACGGTTGTTGAAGACCGTGTATTTTGAAGAGAAATGTTAATTTGTGTAAGTTGCGTCTTTCACTAAGTTTAAGCATTCACTAAGTCTATAGGAGGGAGTCAGGTGGTCTGAGTACTAAGACAGGCATTTTGTATGCGCTGTAGTTGCCTGGCTAGTCCATCCTCTAGATTGGTTAGATTCACATCGCAATATTCCAGGTGAGGGAATAACAGTAACTTAACTAGAATTGATTTGATGTGCGTGGGCAAAAAATGTTTAAGTCTAGTGAGTGAGTGTAGGGACGAGAATGCTTTCTTGCACATTGCATTGCTGTGTGGTTTCCATTCTAGGCGCTCATCTAGAATTACATCGAGGTTTTTGACTAGAATAGGGTATAACAGTCTGGTTTAGACACACTGCAGGAAGATTATCCTTTTGCATATACTGAGCTAGTTGGTTCGACGATACACGTATACATTTTGATTTACCTGGGTTAATTACTGATCCATTTTTAGATGACCACTCGCTGATTTTTTGAAAATCCTCATTTAATTTGGGAATAGTGGTTTCTAAGTTTTGTGGGCGACATGATAAGTATATTTGGAAATCGTCAGAGTAAAATGTTATTTACAGTGTGAGAAGAGAGATGGTAAGTCAATTTTATACATACAAAATAAAAGTGGCCCCAGGACACTTCCTTAAGGTACTCCATGAGTTAGGTAGCGCAGTGAGGAATTTTTACCGGCTATACATACGAATTTTTTCCTATCGCACAAATAGTTTTTCACCCATCTAACAGCTCCCTGGGAAAAATTTAAAACAAAATAATTTCTGCAGTAAGATTTTGTGGTCAATTGACTGAAATGCCTTATAAAAATCTAGAAGCATAAGGTAGGTGATCTCTCTTTTATCTAGTGCCAGCCTTATATTATCACCCGTGATGCATGCTAGTGCAGTAGCCGTACTGTGATATTTACGAAATCCCGATTGAAGTGGATCCATTAAATTGTGTTCTGTTAGGTGTGTCCGAATTTGGTCATTAACAATGTATTCAATCGCCTTTGAGAGGGCGGGAAGAATGCTGATCGGGCGAAAATCATCCATTTAATACATTTTGTGTTTTGGAGAGCGCCAATACTTCTTCTATTTTCCAATCAGATGGGAAAGTACCAGACATGAGGCTGACATTGACGACATTAGTTATTGGATTAATAATATATGGTAGGATCATTTTAATAAAAAGAATAGAAATTTGATCGTTGCCT
>JAGDQP010036555.1:0-19010 GCA_022664845.1 Lepisma saccharinum | reverse complement strand
CCCCCAAACTGAAAATCCTGGAAGAATCTCTGGACCTTAGAAACTAGTGATCAATAATTCCTAAATGGTACAATGAAAACAGGATAAGACATTCAACATGGTTACTTTTAAAAAAAACTTATTTTCAGACCGAAAGGTACCTCATTTAAACTTAGAAAAAAGGCATCAGGCAAGGTTAGAAAAAAAATGTACCAGGAAATTGTAAAAATGTTATTAATGTGATAGTCTTAACGTTATAATTTTATTTAGATTTGAGAATCGTTTGAACTATTAACGTAAATAACACGTTATTATTTTTTTTAATAGTATCTCTTTTCATTTTGACTTTTGCGGGTTTGTTCTCCCACTCTGGAAAATACTGTTATTTTGTAAAAAAAAAAAAAACACCTTAGAATATGACGTAGATTTTATAATTGCTTACATGATACCGGTATCACATAAAAGCTTATTGTAAGATATAAAGCACACACACATCTACCAGAGTCTTTGATGCCTAAAGGTCATACATAGAATTCAAATTCAAAATAAAACACCGTAAGTGGACTGCTATAAATCGTTACTACTAATGTATTTTATTTTTTTTAGAAAAATCTAACCATATCAAATTTATTTCTAAAAAGAAGTTTCTTCTACAACACGCCAATCTATTGGTCCCTTTGTTTCTCTGGATAAGTTTAATTTTCAAGAGGTTTCATAACCCTTGAAGTTCATTTTAATAATTAGTTGATTGGGCTCGTTCATTATCCAATTAGTTTGAATATTCTCTTCTTGCCATGCTCTTTCTTTATCAAAATTCTCCATGATTACATCTTTTACATCTTAACATTTTTTTCATTGCTTCATTTAACTTTTAATTAGTTCTTTGTAGCACCATTTGATTCTATCTTCCTCTCTCCATCTCTTTCTCCTCTTTACTTACTCCTTCCACTCTGTTTCTTTCTGCTTTAAACATAAAACTTATAATAAAACAGAAGAGATATTTTTGAAAAAAAGTTTGTACATTTATGAGAGGGACGGGCAGGTGGGTTCTACGCCCATAACAGGTATAAGGGATGACGTTCCTCAGAAAACGCTCTTTCGTTGTTTCGTGAAACTAAGGGGGACACTTGAGACCTTTGTTAGTATGGCAGAGCTGAAACGAGTCGCAGGGTCAAGCGGGTCATTCGGTCAAGTTGTGGACCGGGTCTATGCTTGGGATCCTGCCTGACCCGTTGAACCAATTTCGACTCGGAAGACAGGGAAGAGTTTTTTTTTTTATTATTATAAAATGGCATTACTTTTCAAACAGCGATTCTTTCATAGGGTGACCAAGACAGGAGTTTTACACCCAGAGCACGAAAAATTCGGTGCCGAAAAGTTCCTGCCAATAGTAATAAAATATAGAAATAGTCACATATCTCCGGCTAGTACAAAAATACCGCAGAGGTATGAAATAACGGCCACTGAGGTAGCCGTGTTCTCTGAGGCATTTGTCAGTAGTCAATTTTCGGGTTCCCGGACCACAAAGTCAGTCTGTTCATTTCGATGAAGACAGTTTTAATCGGATCATTCGGCTCAGGTTCCGGATCAAATCACCGAATCAATCGGATCACATAAAGATGTCCCCCAGTAGCACACAAAAGTTGAAAATACGTTAGTATCGAAGTTTAACGTTGTAGATGTACTGAAATATCCACCTGTTCAATGATTTATTCGACGTTGAAGAAGCAGGTTGAAATCAAGAAGCGGACGATGAAGAAACGGATTCAGTTGGCCAAAACAGAACATGATTGCTATCTATTGGTATACATACTTAACTGTATTTTGTCTGTTGCTTCCATCATGATATACAATATTAATTTCCCAACAGTAAATTATCCAAGCGTCTACGGTGGGATTCGAAGTTGGAACTTTCCCCACTCGTTGTTAGTAGCTCGTCACGTTATCCTCTCATCCACGGAGTCACCCTGAGAGTCACAGTAAAAGGCAGCTTTGAACGCAGGCGTCACAAATCCAGACGTATCGTTTCACCATCATGTAAGAATAAAGAATACTTCCCTTCTTTCTTTGTTGTGTGCAATTTTCTTTCTTTAACACTTTGACCATCGCTACACTATTAAATCTGTATTTGTCAATAAGTGTAATATGTTGCGCTAGAAAAATGCATAGAAAGCAAGTTGAAAACACTTCACATTAACACCCTATTAATGAAATTTAATGTACGTTGAAACATAGTTTAAAATTCAATCTGTTTTCAACATGCAAATGGGAACATGAGAAAAGTAGTTAATTTTATTATATATGTTTTTGTGAACAATTTTTGTGTAATTAACTTGGAAAGACACATTTGAAGCGTAATCTAGGGCACAGTTGAATATAATAGTTAAAAGCACGTCACGTTAACATCCTATCAACGAAATCAAATTATCGTTGGAATATAGATTTAAATTCAACATGTTTTCAACATGCAATAGAGGACACAAAATAATTGTTAATGGCATTCAATTAGTTTTAAATTACAAATTTTATGCCATTAAATTAGAAAGCATATCATGAAATGAAATTTACACCATACTTGAAAACAACAGTTGAATCCACGTAGAACTAATTAATATTTTATCATCAATATCAAGTCTTTGTTGAAATATAATTTAAAATTTAACGTAATTTACTCAATCAATAACGAAATAAACCAAAAATCAACGTTCTAAATATGTTTGTGTGACACTAGGGTGCGGATCAGGCCGGATAAATGGGTCTCGAAAAGTGACCTGGTTTCAGCTCTGCTGCTGATCCAGGATCGGCGACTGTAGCCCGTAGACTACGAGGACTCATTTATAATTAACATAAACTGTTGAATCCGACCAGACAGTGTGTCGTTTGAGGCCTTAGACCAGCTACTCGGTCGCGGTTTCGAATCTCGCCAAAGGCAAGAATGTTGGTGGATTTGAACTTGAAGTGCCTTCACACTATAATCGTGATGAGCCGAAGTCAAAAGTTACTAGAATGACCTATACAAAATAAAGTTTACCGAGGATTTAAGTGAGAGCAAAACAACCATCAGTGGTCTGCGAAGGTGGGTTTATAGTCAAAGGCAAGATATACCAATAATAGTTTGTCATTACCTTCCTTTGAATGGAGATGATTTTAGTGTTCTTAGTTTTAAATTGATTTGAAATTAATTGTTTCCCTAGCGAAGGTTGAACCGGGGACCACGTGATTCGAGGGCGGATGCAAAACCACTCATTCACTATAACTGTATCCAAGTACCAATCCGAAATCCACATCTGTAAATAATAGACCACGGAGGATGGTAAAACGTTGCTAAAATGTAACTTGCTACAATTGATTCACTGCTCTTATCGTAAATTTGTATTCTTTTGTTTTAAGAAATTTCGCTGTCAAAGTTGTCTTAAGAATAGCTGAGAACAAAATGGGAGAAACGTTGGCAATAAAAATACTCTTCTTCAAACAACGCGATCGTCAAAATTAGTTTCTATCTACAGCGACAGATCCTTTAAAATACATTAAACCCAATACCTAACTAAACTCTTTTTCTCTTCGTATTCTTAGAATGTGAATTATCTTCTTTCATATTATACAAAAGTTGCATCCGTCTTCTAGTTTTTCCTCTTTTCCCTTCAAACATTTCTTCATTGCATCTCTCAATAAGCAATGTCTTAACCAGTTTCTTCTTTAATTCTTTCTCTCCGTCATATTTCATCTCTCGTACACTTTCTACAACACATTTTCATTACGTGTGTTCTGTAGCTATCTCAACTTGAGGTTCATAGTTCCAAAGCTTCCAGTTTTTCGTCATTCTTCCGTATGGGTTATTCTTCACACAAAACACATCCTTAATTCTATTACCATCGGTTATCAAAAAAATATTTTCATCTTACACTGTAAAAAATTTTGACCGAGTTGTCTGGAAAACTCAGGAAACTAGGTTGAATGCAAAGTTATTAACAAAAATAAAAAATCCTTCAGTTTCCAAAAATATTCAAGCAAAGAATACTTAGAAGAAATGTTCCCTGCTTTTATACAGTTTCACAAGCTGAATCTTAATAAAAGTCTCGATGCGAACCTGCATAATAATAGAGATTTTTTTTTTAGTATTTTTTGCTTGAATATTTTTGGAAACTGAAGGGGTTTTGAGTTTTGTTAGTCACGATCCAATCAACTAGTCTGCTGACTTTTTCCAGGCAATTGGACGAACATTTTTATCAGTGTAATTTCATTTGCCCTTTCAGTGTACGCTTTTATTTCTCATTCGTAATTAATATCTTCACTTTTTAAAATTTGCTTTTACCACACTACAAAAAATAGCTGTGTTAATTCAACACAATGCGGTGTCCCAGCGTGACTACCACTTTTATGTGTTAAATCAACACAACACACGGTGTTGATTTCGGTACTGTGAAAACAAAGCGTTACGGCTACATTGAGATTTGAACATGGGTTGCTCAGTTAGAAGTCGAGCGTCTTACCGATTTCGCTAAATCGTCAGACAGAAAAAGGTACTACATGCACACGATATTTAGTGAATAACATTTGAATCAAACTACTACACTATACATTTAAACAGTGTAGAGGATTCAGCAAATATATGTTGCTGAACCCCCAAGACAAACTAAGTTACTTGCACGACTTATCATATGGTTTAATCACTTCCTATTTGTCAATACAGAACCATAATTTCCATTCATTGAGAATGTTCTATTTCTATGAAAGCAAGCAAGACGGCGACAGCCAAACACTTGAGCAGAATTGCAGCCTTGTTATCGTAACAACATGTCAAATGCTGCGCTTGCTTTCATAAAAATGGAACATATTCTCAATAAATGGGAATTGTGATCCCCAATTGATCAATGGAAAAGTTATTAAATCATGGCATAAGTCGTGAGAGTATCTTTGTTTGTGTTTGGGGTACAGGAACATTTTTTTACCATCTATCTTGTTTCAATCTAGTGCTCTTTCCATCTGACCATTTAGCGAAGTTGGTAAGACGCTGGACTTCTAACTGAGCAAACCATGTTCAAATCTAGCTGCAGCCGTAACTTTTATTTTCTCCCAGTACCGAAATCAACACCGTGTGTTGTGTTGATGTAACACTCAAAAGTGGTAGTCACGCTGGGACACCGCATTGTGTTGAATTAACACAGCTACTTTTTGCAGTGCAGGTATTCTGCCTGTATTCTTAGTTTGGGGGATGAAAAGCCAAAGTTGGTAGAGTTTTGCAGGGTGTTTATCGATTTTAACAGTATAAATGTTAGCTATGGGGGTGTGCTTGACAATTTCAGGCGGTTAGAGGAGTCTGGTAGAATCCTTGGTATCTACTTTTTCTCTTCCTATTTCTACACCGTTCATTTTCTCTACGTTAAAAAAATAACATTATATAAAATCATGGATTAAAACAACCAACCTTTACTGCAAAAAATGGCTGCGTGGGACAACCACCACTTTTGTGTGTTAAATCAACGCCGTTTGTTGTGTGATTTTTGTGATTCATCACTGTGATGGTATTTGTATGATACCCTCCATTGTCCTGAATTAGCATTAAAAACATAGGCCTATATTGTGTTGAATCGCTCAAATCAACACCGTTTGTTGTGTTGATTTAACACAAAAAATTGGTAGCCATTCTGGTACACCGTAAAGTTTTGAATTATCACAGACATTTGTTACCGCGTACTCGGTATTCGTCGAGCACCAACTTGGCATTATTACCTCAGCCTCTTATCTCATAATAGCCTAGTATTTCATCTCGAATATCTTTGCGGCCGAAATCTTCCCCCTTATCCTCACCCTGGAACAAAACGTTGGACGAATTAGGCTTGAATTTATCACGGACAACCTATTCTCAATTTCTGTTTTATTTTCCTATGCCTTCCCTTCAACAGTGGTAGAAACGACGTTGTTCAACTGTTTTTTTTTCTGGTTTCTCGTTATATTGATTGTTGGCTCCGGCTGGAGAATTCACATAGGGAGTCTTTTTCAAGCGATGAGAAATTGGAATGGAAACGTTCTGTTGTGGGTGGGTGGGGGGAGAGTACGACTGGTGAGAGCAGGCTATTAGTGGAACATACCCGACGGGAACAAAATGTCCTGACGGCTGAAGGAACTGAAACAGATTAAGTCAAAACTTCTCTTCTTCCTCTCATTCATAGTATATGATACTTGGCAAAGACTTACGATGCTGACTCCGGACTAGTATCAGAATTCTGGACGTAACAAGATTAGGAATTATTTCAAACTAAATAAATTAATTAGCAATTCGAACCCCATATAGATGACACTAGATACAAATCTTACTCAGTGGGGCTACTGAAATTGTTGCTGTTTTGCGCAACAACAGTATTATTCCTATTTTTTTACAAAATGGTAAAAAAATAACTTCTACTACTCTTAAGTATGGAATAAGTAATATAATTTGACCCTCCCAGCACTTGTGCTACAGCAGCCCATATAGTTTTCTTTGAGAAAAAAGTTACTGTATAGGGTGAGACAATTACTTTAATAGAACGCTTAATAATCCATTGCGCTGTTCCTGACGTTTGCATCATAAATGTTGTGAGTTTTGTTTGTAGAGATAACAGAAATGTGAAGACTAATGAGGCGTATTAACACGCTCTCTATTATAGAAATAAAAATCACAGAGAAAAGTACAGAAAATGTTCAATGGTTTTAAGAGATCCCATATTTTCACCAGAATTTAAATTTAACCACTTTTGTCAACGACAGTAGCAGCGAATTGAAAAGTTTCAAAGTTTTTGAGTTTCTAAGCATAATGTAGTACACAGACTACACACAGAGCAAACGATTTCTGCGACACTATCACTACAAGATGGTGGACTGCTGTATGACTGATTGAAGCTTTTGGTTTGCCTCGATTCTACAAGTATGACGTCATGTCTAATCAGCATCCAATTTCTGACATCACGCAGAGTCCATTTAGTGATGAAGGTGCATAGTGCATACACAAAGTTCCCGGATTGTTTATAATCTGTTTCTTTGGCGGTGACTGGCGTCACATGTTGATCTGTTCACCCACTTTTCGCTCTGGTTCTGTTCGGAACATAGTTCAAATTCCAAGTCAATAGATCCCAAAGCTATGTACTCGACTGGGATGAAAATCACAAGTCAAGAGAACTATAATTACATAGTAAGATTTTTGGAGTCCAATAATTTTAGAATTTTAAAAGTAGTCAATGTAAAGTATCTATCTCCTTTAAAAACTTTTAAAACTTATATTTCTAGTCGGTGTAGTATCTTAGAGCTATACGCCTGCTAATGTGCAGTAAAGTTTTTTTTTACAATGAAAGGAACAAATTAGTAATAAACTAAAAATTGTCATGGCGGTAGGATAATATATCAGCAATGACATACTAAAAGATCCCTAAAATCTATCGTTGCTTTTCCCGCCATTTTGAAAAAAGTAGCCGCATCGGCAAGGAATTTTAAAAGCATCAGCGACCTTCAGGTTCATGACCTTCAGGCACCCTTCTTATTATCGCAAAACCATGCATCGTACATCGTTGAAAAGCCTATAAACGGAAGATTCTAAAGAAATAACTCTTGTGCCCATCGTGTCCATTTTGTAAGAGAGGATGAAGAAGAAATCTGGAAAATTTGGACGAAACATGATATTTTTAGAAATAGTTTGAGGTTTGCAACACTGACAGTTATTTTAACGCCAACAAAACCACACCAACGTATGCCTTAGACACTTGAGTCAAAGATACACAACAATGACACAGGTTGGGACAATAAAAGATTAGAAAAAGGTATATAGCCAATTTTACTTTCGGAGTACTGTGTACACTAATGCGTAAGGGAGGAAAATGACATTCATCTTCACGGCTTTAGTCAACATAAAAATTATAGCAGAAACATGGAAAAACTTTACATTGTTGGAAAGCCCATGAAACACAAATTCTAAAAAGGAAATATTTTTCCCATCGTGCCCCATCTGTAGAAGAAAAAGAAGAAAAAAATATAATTAATAAATATGTGATTTACTTGATAATTCTTCGAATGTTGCAACACTGAGAGTTATCAGCTATCAGGAAAACTGTACCAACGTACATTTAAAACACTTATATCACACATATCCACCAACAATCACAAAGATCAATGCAATACAGGATGATAATATGTGTAGACACTCTGTATATAGTAATTTGAAGAAAAGAATATGTGCACGGCACTTAATAACAAGCTGAAAATCGGTATGACAGTTGGGAAATGAATCAGTAACAACATACTAAAAGTCGTCTAAAATTCGATCATTGTCTTTCAGGCCATTTTGGAAAAATAGCTGTCGCATAGCCATTACTGGTGAATAATAAATTAGTAACATGCTAAAAACTGGCATGGAGTGTGAAAGTATGTGTGAAACAACATGGTAAAATATACTAAAATTCATCATAAATTTCCCCGCTATTTTGTAGAAATGGCTGCGGTTTATGGTGATTTAGTAAAGATAGCCATTTTCGATGGAAAAGAAGCACACATTAGTAGCAAGTCGAGAATTAATCTGGTCTTGGAAAAATACGTCGGACTTACCCACCCACCTTCTGCAAAGTAGGGTTTCTCTCCAGTCCATTAGTGGATTTCTGTACGAGTGTATCTGTTTGCAGGTTTTAGCGTTTTAAACTCTAGTTTTTAGGCCCATTTATTTTACTAATTACTCTTAGAATTCGTTTTTCTTTATCCATTACGTATTTCTCTTGCTTTTGAGTGTTTAATTTTGCTTCTGCCCTGCTTTCTGCTGCTTGACCTTTGGTACATTCATTGTGGCTTCTCTGTTTTCCTTTCTGGGATTCAGGTTCCTTATTTCTCTCTCGGTTTGTTTGATGGTGCCCAGCCGCTCTGAAGTCTGTAATATCATCCTTAAGTTAAATTAATTAATCTAGTGGTTTCCAACTCTTGTTTTTCTCCCATTTTATCTCTTGGGTATGTCCTTATGTCGCCCTTAAAACGGCTTGATCATGTTTGCCAATGTCAGTTCTCTATATTTCCTTATGTTTTTTTTTTGCGTGCTGTTGATATAATTCCATTACATTTATTCTTGGTTAAATCTTGTTCATCGTTGTGTGCAAGCTGTTAACTACTATTTCAAGTTCCTCAGCCTCCTCTATAGGACTAGCAAAGGGTCTTGTAACACATACACACACACCCACCAGTGCCCTTTTGTTATCCTGCCAAAAGGTCTGGATTAGTTTGTTCAGTTTATTCTTTTAGTATCAGGGACTCCATAATCTAGTGGTTAGAGCGTTGGACTCATATCTGCGTGGTCCCGGATTCAATTCCCGACTAGAGTCCCACTTTTTGGCAGCGTCGTGGGGGAAACTGGGGAGTCACGTGAATAAAGGCGTGACAGTCCCTCGGTGTAGAAAGCCCCTAATACGCCTGTTCGTGGCCATTTGGCGCGCAATACTGACCACACTGCCGTCACTCAGGTGGACGTAGTTCTACCAACCGCCGACAGATAGCGTTGGGGCAGGCTCAGGGCCTTTCGGTCTGTAACGCCCGTGGAACTATTTTAACATTTTGTTTTGTTTTTGAACGTTTGACCTACTCGTTTCAAAAGTCCTTTTAATACTGCTTCAACCATTCTCTTTATGTAGCCCTTAGCAATAAATGTTCTCCCCATTTTTATTAGTCTTTTTGTTGGGAACTGTTAGATGACTATAATTTTTGTCAGACGTAATCCATGACTTTTAGTCAGTGAGTTTTTAAGGGTAGATTTTTTAGGCCAAGTCTGTGTAAAAATTCGTATCTTATGTGACTTGGTAATATGCTTCCGTTTCTAGTCATCCACTTGTTCTCTTCGTTATTGTAAGGTCCAGGAGGTTTATCCAATTTAGCTAGACTCAATAGTGAATTCAAGTTCTCCTGCATTCTTGTGTAAATCAACAAACCTCTATTCAAGTATAGATTCCACAGGACTTTTATCTTTCAATGATGTACATATACAGTGTATGTTAACATAGGCAGGCTACAAAAACAGATGCTTCAGTAGACGCGCCTTCTGAAGGAATTTTTGTGGCCATAGCGAATGTAATGATTACACATTAGAATTACCAGACCCCATCTTCATTAGTTCCGTGGGTGGTGGATCCAACGCTTTCTCCTTACAAGATACAGTAAACCCTTTTTACCTGATGAAGTAGTAATTTGAAACTAGGTTTAATAACCTTGTACCTTCCATACTTGGATATAAGTTTCTGTAACTGTGACATATATCTTTGCATTAATAATTTTATTTTTCCTGATTTTCTGCAGGAAACTAAAGTGTATTTAAACCATTCCGGTAGAGTAGGTAACATTTTCATGAGACATGAGATACGTATTTGTCCAAATAACTTGGTGGGCTGTTGCATACCGAGGCTACGGATCTTCAGGCGGTAGCCCAGTTTCAGGTCGTAGTTGTTTGGTAACTTTTGGTAGGAGGTAAAACCTCGCTAGTTTTGTACTGGGGTTGATTAATCCACCTCTGTTTAAGCTCTTTAGTGTTCCTGTACCTACAAGTTGATTTCCAAAACAGATTACTTTGTTTTCTTTCGTTGAAATAACTTTTCCTGTCATATTGGTAAACTTCTCCCAGAATCCTTCAATTGTAGCAGCGCTTTTTATCTTCAAAGCCTTGTTTCTCTAGGATGACTAGTCTCCCTGTTTGTCTGCAGGTTTGATAATGATGAATTTTTTATTTTAGTTTGTTTGTTGCAAATCTCTGTTGTGGATTCAAGTTTGGTTTTGTCTTGTTTTTAAAGGTTTCTAACCTCTTCTCCTGTAGGTGACCAGTACAAAAGAGGAAGATGTATATCTAGTTCCACATTTGCACTCAGTGATTCCGCCAGACCCCCAGTGAGGGGATGTCACCTCCACAATTCCTCGAGAGGATCGTCCAACTTAAAAAAAAATTATGTTCAAAAATCGATAGAAATCATGCAAAAGTTCACTTACACACTCCCAATTTTGACTTTACACCCCCCAAACTGAGAATCCTGGCGAAATCCCTGTCCACTTCTTTTTTTGTTTTGGGAGGTAAATTTTATATTCGGTAAATTTGTTTTTAACTCACGCAGTACCTATTAGTAATGCCAATTCAGGTTCTCTCTGAAATAGTTAACGACTTTATAAGAGCCAAATCATTCGGTTTAGGTGTGGGGCAGAACTTATCTTAGGATTTTATCTGGTCAAATTCTTTCTCGTGAGGTTAAATTTGATTTATTCATGCATTTGGATTTTCTTCCTTGTGAATCTGCTTCTTTTCCTGATTCCTTTCGTATGCGACTTGGGAGAGTTGTTGGTTGGAAAAAGATTTTCATTATTGTAAGGTTTTGTTTGGATGAAAGATACTTGTTGCTTTTCAAAATATTTTGTTGGTCCTGAAAGGACCGGTGGTTTTATGTTGCTGTTTTATTTCCCTTGGTTTTTCAAAATTTCCAGTAGGTCTCCTATGGTGTCTCGATTGGAATGTCTTTGGTAGCTGCGTTGGCTTGTCCCTCTATAGTGTTCTTTGCCTTTTGGGGATAGGCATCTCGTATTTTTAATCTTATTGGTTGCTTGTAGATTCTTCTTCAGAGAGTCCCATGCAATGATCTTGGCGCGTTGGACCACATCCTTCGTGGCCTCCGAACCAAAGCAGGCTTTGCACTCTTCCAAGGTGAATTTCCACTCTTCTTCCAACTTTGGTACTAATTATCTGTATTGGTTACTAACCCCCTCACTCATTCTTAACTCTGCTCTCCTCTGAATAGCTGTGACGTCTTTGAAATTAACTGGTGCTTTCGTGAATCTTAGTTGATACAAGCCATTTTCTCCCATTACTATGAAATATGCAGACAAAGAACGGCCGGTTTCCTAAATTGGCGGGGAAAACAATGGTGGGATTTCATGGAATATTTAGTAATTAGTGTTCGAGGTTTTTCGCCCGCACTACGATATTAATTTTCGACTTCCTATTGGCTATCTTTACTAAATCACCATAAACCGCAGTCATTTCTACAAAATAGCGGGAAAATTTATGATATGATTTTAGGGTATTTTACTGTGTTGTTTCTCACGTACTTTCACACTTCTATGCCAGATTTTTTAGCCTATTACTAATTTCTTATTCATCAGTTACGACTTTTGCAATGAATAGCCCGCGGCAGCTACTTCAGTGCCGATAGCTTGTTTTCCGAAATGGCGAGAAAGACTGTGGTCGATTTTAGAGGACTTTTAAGATATTGTTACTGGCACAACCATACCGATTTTCAGCTTTTATTAATTTCTTCCTTGTAATTGTTTTGATGTACAATTCCATTTTCCGAACCTCTGATTGTTTTTCTTCTTCTTCTACAAATTGGGATCGATGGGCACAAGTACTATTTCTTTAGAATCCAGTTTATAGGCTTTCCAACGATGAATGATTCATGGCCCTACGAGAATAAGAAGGATGACCAGAGTCGTAAACGTGAAGGTCGACAATTTGTTTAAAATTCTTGCCGATGCGACCATTTTTCAAAATGACAGGAAAAAGCAACGGTGGGATTTTAGGGGACTTTCAATATGTTTTCCTACCCCCATATCATACTTATGTTACAAATGTGTTCCTTTCTGAATCTTTTATCTTCACTGCACTACTATAGCTCTGGAATATGAAATGAGAATGATAGCAGCAAAGGACCTTTATAGAAGGTATCATCCCGGCATTCGTCTAGTAGGGTTTGTCTCCAGTTAGTCTGTGTGACAAAATATTTTAATTATTTTCTCCCAATGTAATGAGGAGGTTAAAGTAAAGCCGAAATTGTACTGTACTGCGACATAGTCTTTAAGATCTTATAAGTTTTGTTATGAGATGATAATTCGATCATACCTCATATTATTATTATGTAGTAGGTTCTCGTCTTTTGAACAAAGATTAAGAAATATTATATGTTATTTCTGCGTTATCTATCCGAAAACAATAATAAAGGACTTATAAGCTCCAAGTACTTAATTTGAAATAGATCCACTACGTCGAATAATAAAAAGAACATTTGCAATATGATTCTACAAATTGTAACATTAAAATCATAATTACGAGATTTATAATACAAGGATATTTCTTCAAATATATATTTTAACTAATACTCAATACGTACAATAAAAATGACATAACAGTAGTTTGAAAATATCACGCAAGCAAACAATAATTTCATTTTATATGCTAAACCCTCATGGTCCACCTATAGTCCCTACGAGAACTAACCCTTACTCACAGTTTTACAATCATTACATTTTTGCATTGCAAATTATGACTTGGCCTCAACTTAGCGCAGGCTAGAAGCTTAGCGGTCGATTTAAAACTTTGGGTAATTCATATTTTATGATAAAACTAGCTATTTACCGGCCCGTTCGTGCGGCGCCAATGAAATAAGTCGACAAAACCTGGGCTTAAATGTCATCAATCAGGTTAGCGACCCCGAAAACTATGGATTCGACATTCATCTAGCTCATTTCAAACATTTTATTTTTCACCCCTTATCACTTCCTACCATGCCGATGGGGGCTGAAGTTGGATTTAAACTGCATTGGGAGTGTCACTATTCACCTGAGCGACACCCAAAACTATGGATTTGACACTAATATCGGTCGTTTTTTGATAAATTTTACATGCCACCTCCCCTTCCCGCTCCCATCCCTAGGGGTGTGTTACCCACAGTATTTGTTTCCAGATTGTAAGTGATATGTGTGCCAAGTTTGTTGAAATTGCTCCAGGCATATATACATATGTAGATAGATAGATAGATTAGATTACGTAGATATACTTATATGATATTTCCTTGATACCAGTTGAATAAAAGAAATCAACTTAAGGTCCCCGTACAAGATCATTAAGGGTAAGTTCTACAATCGACCGCTAAACCGCTAGTCAGCGCTAAGTTGAGGCCAAGTCTGATTTTGGCCAATGAGAGTACGCAAAATGAGAGTTGGCCTCTACTTAGCGTTGACTAGAAGTTTAGCGGTCGATTGTAGAACTGACCCTAAAGGAACAGATAGATCGGTGGTAGAGCGTTGAGCATAATTTTTGGGAGATCGTTGGTTCGATCCCAGCGTGCGAGCATCTGGATAGGTTTCTCAAAGGCTTTCCTCTCAATCTCACCAGACAAATGCCGGGATGACACCTTCAACATAGGCCCTGACCGATACCTTCTCGAATCCTTTCCCCTCCCCTATCCCGGCCTGAGCCTTAGATGTCTAAAAGTCATAAATAAAATTCAAGAGAGGAAGATAACCCTCTTTCACTGTTCTTCTAAGAGAATGGGGTGAGAGGAGGAGAGACAAGAAGGGCAATACCGGATTTATATGAGTGAGCGCTCTTAGGCTAACATTCCACAACCAACTATAATAAGTATTCTCCACATGAGTAAAAGTATTTCAATACAGTAAACAAACGAATAAATAGACAAAAAAGAGATGAAACAACGGGGAACAAAATGTAAATAACTCAACTAAAATACAGTTAGGAAATTTCATCATGTTTTTCGTTCCTTCTGTTGTTTTGTCTTCTGTTACTTTCCTATTTATGTGCAATCCCTGTGCATGTCCGTCATAACCATTGACCTCTATCTAAAAGCGACACTGGACTGATCGATGCTATAAAAAATTAATTAATATGAAGCCAAGGAGTGGAAGAGACAGTTAATCGTGATCGTCTACTTTCCAGTCAACCAATATGGACCAAAGTTTCGGTCATAACTCCGGTTTTTACACGTGTTATCGCTGTGCGGCCGGTTCTTTTCGTTTCTAATCTCAATTATTTTTTTAAAAAAAAAAGGTAAATATTATTTTTAGCGTGTACTAATATGTGCACTGTCTGTTACGTTCATAAGTCAAGAATTAAGAAATAAATTAATAAAAAAAACGAACCGCATAGCTATAACAAGCATAAAAATCATGACTGAAAATTTGATCTCTATTGGTTTAGATTGGAAGTGGACAATCAAGGTTAAATGTTGTCTGGCGTCTATCTTTCAACACTAGAGAATCAATCCAGTATCGTACGTAGAGCTCGATGCCTATAAGGGCTGATTTTCTTGAAAGCTTACGTTGTTTGCTTTGCTTGCGATTTGGGTAAGTAGCCAATTGAAACACATGTTTCATTGGAAGATAAGTGTAAGGGCTGATTTTCATGAAAGTTTGCCTTGCTTGTTTTGCTTACGATTTGGGTGAATAACCAATTAAATACGTGTTACACATAGAACACGTAATAGGGTGCCTTAAAACACGTGTTTCAATTGGCTACTCACCCTAATCGCAAGAAAAGCAAGCAACGCAAGCGTTCATGAAAATCAGTCCTAACACTAAGGACACGAGTCGTTCAACACAGTAAACCACACAACGGTGAATATAGAATCGTTTTAAGTGTGTAAAATTTCAAAATACGAATATATGAAATAATGCTTATAAACCATGCACAGTATCTTCACTTTTAATGTCTTGGGGAACAATAAAATGTGGTATCAAATAACTCTTCAAGGTTTTATAATTGGATGCGGAAATAATCATTGCATTATTTATAGTTCGGTTGAACCGACACCAGATGGCACATCAGACATTGATAGATTTCTATCTATAAATATTTTATCTATGTCTCTTAGATTAAGGCCGGCTTTCAATACAGGCGCTCGCTGCGTTCTTTGTTTGCGATTTGGCTGAATATCCAATTGAAACACTTGTTTAAGTACATGTTCTACGTGTAATACGAGTTTTTATTGGTTACTCATGGTAGTCGCAAACAAAGCAAGCTGCGAGCGCCTGTATGAAAAACCGGTCTAACTTGTGTGAAAATATTTCTTGTAACTAGTCATAAGAGTACTTAAAAATATAGGAATAAGATTACTTTATTTGATCCCCACAATTCAAAGAAGTTGTCCTATGTTACTGACGTGTTACAGGACTTAACCACAGACTAAAAATTTGTAAAAGTTTTACTCTATCGTTGAACCTAACTAATTTTTGGTAAGTAGTTATTTGTGTCTTTTATACCGGTGTGTTCGTACGGTTTCTTTCCCTTTTTTCATCGAAGGGAAATTCTCAATAACTTGTCCAAAGTTTAGCGTTAAATCCAAAATATATAAATTGTAGAATTAAAGCTAAATTCAAAAACTCATTTAGACTTTTTTTTTCCTTTTCAGATTTAAACTTTTGTCAAAGAAAGAAAATATTCTTAATCTACGATATTTGTTTTTCCGAGTTGACTTTATTGATATTTTTGGTGGGATCAATAGTTGGGCTACATCTTTCTCTGTGCTAGTAGGATTTCAAATTTCTTTTGTTTAAAACGAAACGAAAAATTAGAAACACAAGAATTCAACATATCGTTTCTCTTTCTTCATGCATGCTTCCCTTGTATCTGATTTTTCTAACCACTGAATTCACCCTTGTTAGATGAGTGCCCTAGGCTACAGCCCTGTTACCTTATTGGGGAATCGCGCCCTGAGTAAAGCCGTGCTTAGTTAATTCTTGTAGTTGTCTGTCTATCATTTGATGTATCACTGTTCGTAATTGGTCTCCAGAATCCCTCCGACTACAGTGATACGTTAGATTGCAGACAGATGTCAGTTGACTGCAAGAAGAGAACAATTCCTGCCTTATAATCCGCATGGGTCATCAAACTGTCTCGCGGACTCTGTTTAACGTTTATCTTACTTTTGTTCGAATTTATTCTCGTTTTCTGGACATAATGTAGTAATTAGGGATATTTTGAATAGTGAAACAAACAAACACATAGGAACCTTAACAAGTAACAAAGGTTTTAAGAAAACATAAGCTGTAATAAAAATTACTTTAAAAATATAAAAGAGAAATTTGAAACAAAGTATAACAAAAGATCCTGCTTTATTTGTAAATAAAAATGTACCCAGGAGGAAACAAAAAACTGGAATTTTTCTTTTGGTAGACTATGCGTTCCCATGGTTGCATTGGTTTCTGGGAAAATTCAAAATGAATAGCGGGAGGAAAGAAAAACAATATATTTTCAATAAAATAGGAACATTCGCAAACCTAACTGAATTGCGATTTATGGAATGACGTAAATGAGGCTTGAAATCTGATTTATGAAGTTTGTTTTGGGGTTGAATTTGATTTTTCCTGAATGAGCAAAAAGGCAGCAACGGTCTCTCTCTCTCTCTCCAGCGACCACTAAAAGCCGTTGCCTTCCACGGAAAGCTTTTGATCCGAGGTTTTCCTCATCCTGCATTACATCCCATACACACACAGAGAGAGAGAGAGAGAGAGAGAGAGAGGGGGGAGTAAAGAATATTTCGTATTATTGTTTGCTCATCAGTTTATATTCCTTAAAGTAAAAGATAAAGAAAAAGTGTGGGTGAATTTAAATAGGGGGTTTACAGATATCCCGAACCTAAAAACATGGGTTTTACATGTTTATTTTTTTTAACTGCTGGCTACTGTAATCCAAAGAATATTTTTAACATGTAAAATTCAATATATCCGTAAATAATGGATGTTTCCATTATTACCAAATGTATTGTCACAGCCTTGAAGATAATGAGTTTATATTACGCAATTATTGTACAGTGTTTCAAACTAAGAATATTTTACTCTAGATAGTAATAAGGGATAGATGATACACATTGGGTGGAGTAAAACAGTTACGGGGTGTCCAAGAATTGAACTGTACTTATTGCCTTTAAGCATCTAAGGCTCAGGCCGGGATAGGGGAGGGGAAAGGATTCGAGAAGGTGTCGGTCTGGGTCTATGTTGAAGATGCCATCCTAGCATTTGCCTGGTGTGACTGAGGAAAATCCTCAATCAGGACGGTCGGTCACTGGGATCGAACCCAAGACATCTCGAGTGCTATGCCAACGCTCTACCACTGAACTTCTGCGGCTCGGTACGGGGTGTCCAGGGTTACAGTATGTATATATAAGGATGCCATATTTTCATAGCATGAAATCGGGATATTTTTTGAAAATCGCATTGGTGAGCCAACATCTAAGTTTTGTACAGTTGTCTGTTCTCAGTCCAGAAGTAAACAAGTATATGTTGGTCGATATTTATTGACCTCTACTAATTTCCCCTTATTTTATTGTTTATCTGGGAATATTTTGGAAACAATCGCCATAAAATTATTGCGGGATGTGTCCCTCCTTATCCCTCGTTAGGGTTTGGCACGCTCATTAGGCTTGATAACTACCATGTATAACGATACAGAGTAAAGGGAGCGTAGGAAAGAAGGAAAATGGCTCGATCGTTGCTCTACACTGTTATAATTATAAATATTAATTTCATTCCTTGATTCTTCACGATGATAATGCTGTAAAATAATTGATCCTCCCTCCCCACTAAAATAACATTTAATTGAATTGGATACATTTTAATGGCATTTAGGTATCTGTGGCTCAGGCCGGAATAGGGTAGTGGAAAGGATGCCAATACAGGAGTCGGCTAGGGCCTAATTTGAGGGTACCATTCCGGTATTTGCCTGGTGCGACAGGAAAAACTTGGATGGCCGTTAGTCGGGGTTTACATTCCGAATATTAAGCTAACGGTCTACCATTTATAAAAAATGTTAAGTAACTGTTTATTGTCATAAAGTTAACATTAAGAAATTATTTAGAAAAAAAAATAAAAAAATACAATTATACATAATAATGCTTATCGTAATTTTAACATAAAAAGAAAACTGCTGTACCTATTGGTATTGTGTAAACATAAGAAACAAAATGAGATTAAGTAAATGCCTTGTTTACAAATATAAAAATAAATAAATGAGGTCTATTTAGAGATGCTCAAACTTGTTACCGGTACACATAAACAGCTTTTATATAAAGAGCAAACAATTTATTTTTATATTTGATGGGCAATATAGCATTAAGTCACGTCCGCTCGGTAATAAAGTTGAAAATTAGATTATATTCTCTTTTTTTTTTAACTACAATTATTCCTAAAATCACTACCAATGAGACTGCGGAGCCATCTGTGGAAAACAGAAAAAAATACAATACGAAATGTTTTGCCAATTTCTAAAAAAA
>JAGDQP010036554.1:0-19010 GCA_022664845.1 Lepisma saccharinum | reverse complement strand
AACCTCAGTCAGGATGGTCGGCCGCTGGGATCGATCCCAGAACCTCCCGATGTTAAGCCACGGTCGCTCGGTTTACCCGAAAGAAAACAAATAATCTAGTGCTATTAATCTATATCGACAGTACTTCCAGCCACGCACCCTAGCAGATATTAAAAAATGACAAATTACTACTCGTGATCAGCGAGTTTACCGTAAATAACACCAGGTGTAGCTTATTTTATTTTTAAACTTCCGGACATTTTCAAGAAAAAGCCAAAAGCCGGTCTGATATTACTAGAAAGATTAATTAAAAACCTAAAACAGAAATGTCCAGTAAAATCCAGAAGGTTTGGTAACCCTAATCACAGTTCATATGGAAAGTAAAAGCTTGATAATCATTTATCCTTATGAACTGAGTCCATTGGATTAAAATGTAAATTACTGATCTGCGTTCTCATTTTATTGCTAGATATGAATCGGGGATTAAAGAATTTCCATTCAGCAAGGGTTAGCGAGAAATTGCACTGGAGAACTAGTAGTACTACTACAAGCCGTCACTGACAGTGTTGGTTACTTTTGGTTTGGATTGCTTGTGGGGGCTGTGAAAATAGGGGATTTTTGTTGCTGTGCCAATATTGGTGTTTCTTTTATCTTTAACACTTTTTTTTTTAGAGGTGTTGTAACATTTTGTGAAGTAACCAGAAGCAAACTGGAAGAAGCAAATGTTTTTAAGATGAAAACAGAAATGTGGGAGGGTGATTCGGTGTTTACTGTTAGCATAAAGTAAATACATATACAGAGAGAGAATAAGAGTCAGTTCTACAATCGACCGCTAAAGTTCTAGTCAGCGGTAAGTTAAGGCCAAGTCTGACTTTGGCCAATGAGAGTGCGCAAAATGAGTGTTGGCCTCATCTTAGCGCTGACTAGAACTTTAGCGGTCGATTGTAGAACTGACCTTAAGGGCAGTTTACCTGCAATGCGTTCTGAAGTCTTATAAAACGCATATTCAAATAGTTAGGTGCTCTGCCGGGCAGAGGCCACCACTGCACCCATTACGTAACAGTGCCTAAAGTTCAGATCACAGTAATGAGTAATGAATGACCTCTGCAGGCCAGAATACTTAATTATTTGAACATGCGTTTAATAAGTCTTCAGAACGCGTTGCAGGTAAACTGCCTTTATGCTCTCTCTGTATACGTATTTACTTTTGTGCTGTTACAGATTAACCTTTGTACCTTAACTGCAACATCTCACTCTGTCATTATTACAAAGCCAGTAACTTATTTGTGCTGTTCTGAAACATTGGAATTTTATCGCATGTGACTCTTACGTGAAGCAAAAGTTTAGCCACCCATGTTTTAGAATATGTAATGTTCTGTGGAAAAAAGTACTGCATAATTCTGGAACTGAAGAGTTCCATCGCATCATAAGTTCAATGAACTATATTTGTATATCGTTTTAAAGCCAATGAAGTATATGAACATTAAGGCAGTCTACATTTCGTATCTTGCGTTAGGATATCTTTCATTTTGGGGCGTATTTTCAGAATCCATAACTTCTTGTTTATTTGTTGGTGTGTGATAAAAGAGAGAGACAAAAATGTATATATATTTTACATATAAAACCAGAGATGAGAATTCCAGTTTTTAAGACATGGGGGGGAGGAGAATTTGGGGGGAAATGGGTCAAGACTGCAGAACAGGAAGGGGACAGAGAGGAGAGCAGTTTGAATGTGAATGTGGTCGGTCTCTCTCTTTCTCTCTCTCTCTCTCTCTGCGCTTCTGGCTTGCTTTGGGTATTTTGTCATTTTCATGGCTGTTGTACATATATTTTTCGCCGCTGTTCCATCTTTCTGGACAGTTCTACGCAGTGTAATTGGAGGAAGCACCAGCCATTTCCCTCCGAATAGTTCCTTCATGGCAATTTCTTGTAAAAGCTTTTGCTTCAAGTCTCGCGCGTGACAAAAACCCATTTTTGTTTTTCTTGACTCTATATGTATACACATAATACGTATGTGTTCCGAGGGAGATAGAGAGAGGACTGCGTATGTTTGTAAGTTTGTGTGTGTGATGAAAATGTCCTTAGGTATTTCACTTTTTTTTGCTTTTTGTCACAGAAAAAAGCGAACACGAAACAATTTTCTGCTACCAACAAAACGACGCCTCTTTCTAAATGAACTAATTTCAGCAGCCGTTTGTATCAAGAACTATTTTATGTAATGCTATGAAGAGCACCTGTTAGCGACATGTTTGTACTACCTGAAGGAGAGTAACTGTGCGATTCGTGACTTGAGAAACAGTTTTTAGGATGATGCTTGAGGTGTTTTCAGACTCAGCTTCTTCGTTGGCCGTCATTCACATGCCAATTAGGAAAGCGACTTATCGATACTGCTCCAACACTGACAGGTTTCAGCTTTACTTACCCCTTCCACAACTATAAAGAGAATAAGTAGCCATAAGAATTCCTCCTCTACTCTAACGCGAAGCAAAATAACTTTTGGGAGAAGTCCATTGATATATGTTGGGTCGCGGTAGCACAATTGGTAGAGCGCTCACATCTGCGGTATGGGTCGTCGGACCGATCCCTGCTCATTCCATGTAGGCTTTGTGGTGGACAAACACCATGTGCGTGAGTTTTTTCGGGGATCTCTCATTTCCTCCATTTCACAAGTTAATCTCATCATCCTCCATCCGGCCTGAGTCAAACTTGCCTAAAGACCCTAAAAATTAAATTAAATTCAAATTCCATTGATATACACTGAACGAGCCATGAATTTGGAAACACATACGCAATTATGGCTTGCAGACGTAGGGAAAAAAGATTCCACAAAATACCAAGTCTTATCTGTGATGATGTACGGCTGTGAAACTTGGACACTGAATGCTCAAATGACTCAAAGATTGTGAGTCACACAAAGAGTAATGGAGAGATACATGCTAGGAATAACCAGGAGGGACAGGAAGACAAATGAATGGATTCGCGCACAAACAAATGTAGAGGATGTAATCAAGACTGCGAAGAAGCTGAAGTGGAAATGTGCCGGTCACATAGCTAAACGAGCAGATGGAAGGTGGACGACAAATGTACTACATTGGATTCCTAGAGAAAAGAGACGACGTCCAAATGCAAGATGGGTAGATGAAATCACAGCTGAGAGCTTTGGCACTCCTCTTCTCCCAACACGTCTGGTCAACGTGGGAGCAGTAGATCACCTCCTCCCTCCGGGAGAGGCCTTATCCAGTAGTGGATTGAATATGGCTGTGTATTAGTATATTTTATATATATATAGGTTGTCTGTTGAAATCCCTGCGTTATGTCCCTCCCCCTGACTAAAAAGTTTTAATTCGTACACTGTTTATATTTCGTTCTATGCTTGATATAAGGTGCTAGGCTGCATTATAAGCGGGCGGACAGGCAGACACAGTGAAATTAAGAGAACCAGTTTTTTAACACGTTAAAAAGGCTTTATCGTAGACATCCTTTGATTGGTTATAAATCTGTACTTGAGAGCTAGAAGCTTGTAAGTCAAATTTTGTCCAAAACTTGATAAATGCAGCATTCGGAAGGCTTGAATTAATGGATGCTCGATTCTTATTGTAAACATGTTAATAATGTAAGTAAGTAAGTCTGTTATGTAGTTTGTTAATTTAGTTTGTATGTCAAAGGAAATTTGTTTTTCTTTCTCTAAAACTAGAATTTGTGGTGACTTACACGATTCTAGCTCTCAGCTACAGAAATATTGGCAGGATTTTGATAAGGTGAAAGTTCATCACTGTAGCCTTTAACAATGAAACTAATGGAAAGCCGCAGTAAAAAACATGCGTTCTTCATAGACACACCTGTAAAACTATGCCAAGAGTAGGAAACTTGAAATTTTGTTCCATTTGTAGCGTGGTAATTCAATATGAATCAGTACTGTACTGTTCATTAGCTTTGCTAGAACCAAACTGGTATGCACGCCGTAATTATTTTGCTATGCATATATATATATATATATATATATATATATATATTCTGTCATTCCAATCTTGAAAGGGCGGGAGAGGGATTCAGTGATGGATTTGAGAGCTTTTTGTCAATTCACTACAGAGGTGCACATATCACGAAAGTTTTCTCATTATAGAAAGTACGAACAAAGTTTAATAAGCAGACACTATTAATCTTTCTGCACAAAGTTTAATTAACAGGCTTGAGCGTTAGTCATAAATAATGCAGAACATGGAATTGACACTGATACTAAGTACAACTTGAACAAGATGTCAGTAGGTCTCTTGGGGAATGAGAAAGGTTACTTTATGACTCGTAATCTTCAAGAAGCATATTCTGGTATTGTGATCTAACTGTCCGGATGTGCTGTGGAGGACGAGGTGAGAAGGGGGATCAGTGAGTACTTGTAACAGCATATGTTTGTATAAATATATATATTTTGCTTCTATATTTGTGTAGGTGATAAGAACGTATATTGGACAAATAATACTTATGAGTGGCAAGCATTCATTTCTTTTCCTGCTCTTCGAAACTGAAAAGACAGAGTGAATGAATGCCGGTGTCAGTCAGTGGTACTCGATTATCGTAGTGTTGCTTCCTTTCAATTAAAAAGTAGTGATTCTTGTATTACAAAGGGCGTTCAAAAAGTTTTGCACAGTGGGCCATAACTTTTTTAATAGTACCACTAGGACTATGAAATTTTGTGTGTATGTACTTGTGTCCTTTATGTATATACGCATGTTACTCAATTTATCCTCCAACCGCTGTGACGAATTTGGCGCACCGTTATTTTAATGCCGTAAATGCACTTTGGTAAAACCCCGGACGCTGACTATTACACCACTGTTTAATTAAACGCAGTGCGTTCTTGATCACTGGCAAACTACCTACCACGACGGTGCGTCTTCAGACGACCAAACAGCAAGAAATCAGACGGGTTCAGGTCCAGTCTATAGGCAAGTTGAGGGACCACTTCCCATCCCATCCCTCTGGTTTTCTACTGTGTGTGAATGGCAGAGTGCGGCCTCGTATTAACTTGGTGCAGTTTGATGACTTTATTTCGGTTAGAGCACGTTGCAGCTTTGCCAGTGACAAACAATACCGCTCTCTATTAATTGTTGCTTTATGTTCCAAAAAGTCGACGAAGATTACGCCACGGTGATCCCAGAAGAATGTGGCCATTAATTTGTCCGCTGATCTGGGAGTTTCGTTTTTTTTTCTTCCATGGAGAACCAAGATGACGCCAGTCCATGGTCTACGTTTTACTCTCAGAATGCATGTAAACAACCAAGTTTCATCATCTGTGATCACGTCATCAAAGATTTGTGGAGAATCACCACTGAACGTGTTCTGGGCTGGGTTGCAAGAAAATACTTAAGTGTAAAATCTGACTTAAATCAGACCATCGAACTCTACATAATACTGGATTGACTGATTTAAGTAGTCACTCCAGTATTATCTAGAGTTCGATGGTCTGCTTAAGACATATTTTACACTTAAGTATTTTTCTTGCAACCCAGCCCTGGAGTTCGAGAAAAATTCCCTTCCTCTTTGATTTCTGTTCCCTTGTGACCAAAGTGCATTTACGGCGTAGAAAGAACGGTGCGCTAAATGCGTCACAGCGGTTGGAGGATATATTGAGTAGCATGCGTATGTACATAAAGGACACAAGTACATACACACAAAATTTTATTATCGTAGTGCTATTATTAAAAAAGTTATGGCCCATAGTGCAAAACTTTGTGAACGCCCTTTGTATTTTGCATGCTTGAGTGATAAATAAATATCTCCGGAAATGTAATATTTATTTGTTGGACATTATATTGCCTATATACGCATTCGATGGGAAAGAAGACATTTCCTGTATTTATGGCTGTGGTTTCTTTTAGTGTACTTTGAAAACTAGTACCTGTGCGCAAATCTGAAATGTGTACCTTATACTACTCATCAGCAATTATAAGTTACCGGCCTCCATCGTCCAGTGCTCACAGTCGTGGATTTCGGGTGGGCCGGACTGCAGAGGAATATACGTTCGAGTTTTGTTGCCTGCTATCCTGACATGTTTCGAGGGTTTTCCTTAGTTTAACTAGCGAATGTCTGTATAGTACCCAGAATGTCCCGCCCGCTTCCATCCCTTTACCCGCTCTTTGAGAAATGGTATTACTTTGACTTGTGACGGGCTTGTGCTGTTAATATTCGCTTTAAACATTAAATCACGTTTGTGATGAATCAATACGAATGGACCAAGGTCGTCCGGTTCTCATGTCAGCTGTGAAGACAGGAAGTTGACAGTGTTGCCAACGATTATTTTTTCAAATGGCTCTGCGTCAGATTGTTGGATATTTTTCCCCTAGTGAAGTCATAAATCATATGTGAAGCACATCATACATTGTTGCAAATCGTTAATAATAATAATAATAATATATGATGATGAACGTTGAAAATGTTCATTTTAAATATCTCACCGTGTATATTTTTTCATAGTTGCCAACACTGCATCCTGTGCTTTCACATTTTTATGTTGATCGTCACTACAGGATAGAAAAATCCAATAAAGCAACGTACCGGTAGTTAGTGTCATTTGAATAATAAAGCTTTTTAATCAGGTTGGCAACACTGGCGCCCCAGTGATATCACATCTAATATCTGTTATAAAAACTAACTCCCCAACAGGCAATTTTGCTGTAAGGTGTTCAATTAAGATCTACCGAAAATAAAAATGTGCTTTTTATTTACCTTTTGGGCTCCAGGTTCGGGGGTTCTCGTCCCCGAAGATATATCGAGAAAATGAAGCGGAATTCGACACATGATTTATTTTCTTGTTTTGCTGTCAGGAATTAACCTGCAAACTTTCTCGGTCTAATTTTGTCCCACCCTATATACATTGAAATGTTACATGCTCTTGCTTGCTCATAACCGTGTTGGGTTTTGTTTTCTATTCTGAAAGTAGTTTATACGCATGCTCCAGCAATAAAACGTTGCAAGATTATTACGACTTAAACTTTTGTTAAGAACTACAAACATGCTGCTTAGGAAGAAAGCACGAGGTTCAGAAAATAGTTTTTTTTTTTTTTTTAAGATAAACAAGGACTTCCTAGAATGTTTACAGAAGGTGGAAGATTAAACTCACTACTTCTCTGTGCTAATGAATGATTTTTTTTTTTTCGTTTTCGCTTTGTAAATAATTAAAATGACTTGAGACTTTGTTTGGATTTGTGATTTAACGTAATAAGAACATGTGAAGAAGATAGCAAAATGCACTCAGTAGAATTAATTTATGACAAGTCACAGACATGACAGTTTCTTTTTTTCTGAATGTCTTTGCTAGACAGGTTCTTAATTAAAAATGATGTGGAAGATCTAAAATTTGAGCTAACAAGCTTCCTTTATACTATTCTGAATTATTTTTTGTCTCTCTTTTAAATGAAAATAGTGAAGAAAATGTAACTGTTGTCAGGGCGTGAATTGCAGAAAGGATTTAAAATGTTTGTCCAGGGTACATTCAAGCAACGTGGTAGCCTCTCAATTCCATGGTAACTTAATAGCCCAACCCCCAAGGGAACTCTAGGCAATTAAATTGTGGGCTTTACATAGCATATTATTTTGATTTAAAAGTAAACCGTAGTAGCAGGTCCATTTTGCACAATTAAGCTGAAGTAATTACAGTAAAACCTCGTTTATCCGTCCTACATCCGGACTGAATTCTTGAGTAATGTAATCCTTGTATTCGTAATAAAGTATGTTCTGTAATCCTTTCTAACATAGACTAAATCATAACTTATACCGCTTACCTATTCTCATCTCCGCTAGGAGGCACGTGATTTTGAACCCAGCCTTGCGATGGCACTGGTGACTACTTTCAGAGCCACCTAACGGAAAGGTTAAAAAAGCACGTGCTCTTAAGCAAAAGCTCTTTAATTTTAGTACAGGCGGTGTAAGTCTGTTAGTACTTTGATCTGCGTTTTGGTCTGTACCGGTTCAAGTACAGAATTGTCCTAATAGGCAAGAAAAAAAAATGTATTCGGGTGGGTAAAGGTAAAGAACTAACGAGATATACGTGGACAGAGAAACAGTTACGACGTAGCCATCCATATATCCTCCCCATTCTTTCTTCCTTCTATGTCAGCATTCAGCACTATTCAGCAGTGAGCGCAGGGGGGGGGGGTACTTACGTTGCGCCGTGAACGAAATCTCGTCCGAGTGCGCATAATGTCGTCACAGTTGAGAAGAATGCTGTGAATCAGCTGGTGAATAACGCGCGCAATTTATATCATCAAGTGTCTTGTGGTTAACGAAAACGTCTGAACAAGAGCATTAATTTCATTGTTTTTTGTTACATTTTTTTTTCATCACTCCAGTTTTCTGAAGTATTTTGCAGAGGTATGTGGTGCATGAAAACTGTGAATATCGCACGCAACGTGGGTTTTCATAATCATAAGTGGAAATCATTTCTACTCGATTATTATTATATTTTTCATTATTTCGTTATCGCGAATTAATAATTTTATACAGTTCGTGAGCAGTGCTGCAACTGAGGGCTAGTGGCCTAGTTGGTAGACCGTTGGCTTAGCATTCGGGAGGTCCTGGGATCGATTCCAGCAGCCGACCATCCTAACTGAAGGTTTTCCGGGGTTGTTTCTCCTCAGTCATATCAGGGAAATGTTGGGATGATCCCTACAATATAGTCTCTGGCCGTCTACCTTCCAACATCCTCTACCCCACCCTATCCCGGTCTGAACCTCAAATGCCAAAATGGCTTAAAATCAATTCAATTCATGGTCATCCAAGTGGGCAGATTATGAATTTACTCGTTGAAACGGTTTCTGCATTCCGTCAGATAGCTTGCTGGCTACAAACCATGAAAGTGTGTGAATTTGTATTTGAAATTTTCCACCATAACTCGTTGTCCAGCAAATCTGTCGTTGATTAGGATACTGTCATTTGAAATTTAATTATGGCTTTTAGACATCTAGGATCAGGTCGGGATAGGGAAGGGGAAAGGATTCAAGACGGTGTCGGCCAGGGCCTATGTTGAAGGTACCATTCCGCCATTTGTCTCGTATGACTGGGGGGGAAAACCTTGGAAAAACTCAGTCAGGATGTCGACCGCTGGAATCAAACCCACGACCTCCCGAGATTAGGATACTGTCAGATAAATCCACACATCAATAATCTAATAATAAAGATAAATGTCAGATTACGGACTTTTATCCACCTTCGCCACTGTAATGAGGCACAGACAGCATCTAAAATCTCGAGAGTGTTAAGCTTCGTCAGTTTCCTCTTCAACAAGTTGAAAGGCAGAGAGGAATTTTCTAAATGGGATATGTCAACCCTCTGAAATGCTATGTTTTATTTCTGTGTGATATACTGTAGTTCCTTGATTCCTCTTACTGGAAGCCTGCATACGAACGAGTTGGTTTAGAACTTGGTTTCTCAGCGTGGGGGTCGCGGCTGCCAGGTGGGTCGCGGATTGTGTGCAAGGGGCTCGCGAGGTGCGTGTGTGTGTGTGTGTGTGTGTGTATACTCAATAGCTCAATAAAGTACTTTTGGGGATCGCCGGCCAGAAGACATGGTAAAAGGGGATCGAGGCATGAAAAAGGTTTAGAAATGCTGGTTTAAAATATACTATTAAAGATGGTATCTTCTTACACTACTATAAGAATTTCGTTAATTTTGTTCGGAACTTCAGAATTATGTTTCCATTCCCTCTCATCAGATGAATGCAGGGATAGTATTTAGAATAGAAACCTTTGCCACTACTGCCTCATCCCTTGCTCAAATAGTTGTGTTTCCGAGTGGGGGATTCTGTACCATTTGTTAGACGGCTCTAAGCGAGTTTAAGCCGTAGTTGTCAGATCAACCCATAAATGTAAATAAAATAAAAATATTTTTGTAGAACCCTAAAACTTACGAATGCATGCAGAAATTTTGTGATAATAAATATACTGTAGGAATTGAAATATATTATCAAGCGGAAATTTACGACCAACATGGATCGATTTTCGCGATCGAATAGGAATTCTTTTAGAATAACGTTCTTTCAGAGATCTGACAACTGGACCGGAAAGTCATTACGAATTTCTTTACATCATTTCTGTGAAGGAACCAAATGTCGATATCTCCCAGAATTATAAAAGCAACTCCTTTTCCCTAAAAAGGCTTTATTCTTTTTTTTTAAAAAAAAATCCCTTACAGAAGATAATCTACAATGGGCTACCGCATACTTCGAACAATAGGCCTTCTACATCTGCGATATCGGCAAGTAGGAGAGTATTTATTATAAAATAAGTGAAGCGGAGCCCAGTTGGGAGATTGTGCATTTATGCTATTGCCAGGCTTCAGCAACGAGCATTGTATTTGGATGATCAAAGTCCTGCTGAAAAAATTGCAGCTAGACATTTCCAACGACACCTCAACCACATTTTTAGCCCTAGTAGTTCCTAAGTTATGAACTGCCCCTATCTCCAGGCCCGCCCCTGTAATGTGTATGATCTGTACGGGTTTGACTCATCTCAACGAGACCTTTCCAACGACACCTCAACCACCTTCGTAGCCCCAGTAGTTCCAAAGTTGACCCCCGAAACTCGAGACCCGCCCCAACTATATGGATGAATGATTCGGGTTTGAACTCGTCTTGCAGAGACCTTTCGAAGGACACCTCAACCACCTTCCTAGCGCCAGTTGTTTCTGAGTTGAAAGTTGTCGAGAGATGGACACAATGGGCACATAAGGCTTCACAGCACTTGCTGCTGAAGTCAGAAAATAATTTTCTCCTCTTGGGAGGACGGACCTCGCAGTGCCCCCTTGTCTACGCCACTGCTTTCGATTGCAATATAATGTGTGAGGTCGAGCAGAACTAAAATTATTTCATTTGGTTACTTTGACTAATTTGTCTTATTTCATTTCATTGGATAATTAATTTGCTCGCCAAAATTAACTTAAACCATTTATTTGATTACATTCCCGGATTGATAAAAAACATGACTATTTCAAAAATATAAATATTCATATTTTAATTCCCTAAGATTAGAATATCTTCAGCACCATGAAGAACTGTCATAGCATTTTTTCCTGTTGCATACGACTATACGATTCTTTCTTCTCACCTGTGACGTCACGCCTCAGAAGGCAGACGATCATTTGCAAGTGGCGCAACCTAATACCTTTAACTACCTTGAGTGAGCGGGCCTTCTGTTCAGTCGCGTTTCCATATTTGTCTCACCCACTCTGTCCATTCTGTGTATTTGATAAGTGTTCAGGCAGGGAAGACGAGGATTTCTCGTGCGACTCACTACAATGCAGCCCACTGAGAAAATAACATGTGGCAACAGTGTGTAGCCTATGACTTATAACTAACCATCCAGTAGAATTGATCACCTTTCTTGTTGGTAAGCGAGCCAAAACGAAAGATAGAGTAGCTCTATTCTTTGCTTATTACTAGTATAGATGCATCGTATGCAGTAAAAACATGTTCCAAGTGTTTTATTGTGAAAATGAAAATATTGTACAAGATTGCAACATTTATTACGGCTACCAACTGGATTACCATCTGTGAAATTCGTTTCATTTTCAGATTTTGTACATTTTTCACTAATTTCCACAGTTTAGATTAGTGACATTATCGACAGCTTTAAAAACTTTTTTTTTTTTTTTTTTATAACAAAGCACACATTTTCGCAATATAAAATTGTGTTCTGTTGTCAAGTTTTAACTACGTATATCGATTATTTCAAATTGACAAAACGTGGCAATTGCACTGGAAATCTAAAATTTTTGAACGTGATTATTCCTATTATGATTTACTTTAATTGACTAAAACCTATAAGAATTTCGTAAAGATAAAGATTTTTCCTCTAATGTTTCAAGCTCGGATAAGAGTGATGTTAGAATTACATTGGGGTTATAATTTCATTTTATTATAATCAGTATAAGTTGCTCTATTGGATGGTGTATAGCCTATGTCATTCTGCCCAGTCAATTAATTACTTGAATAGCAAAGAAATAGATTTTTTCCTCGAATGTTTTAAGTTTGAAAAAGAAACTGATGGTAGGATTTCATTGGGGTTGTAATTTTCGAGTATTACACGTATAAGAAGTAGAAGTTGCTGTATTAGATTGTGTATGTCATTTTGCCCGGGCAATCAGCTACTTGGTCCATTCCCGGGTTAGATAAGAAACGGTTGTATTTTGAAAGTGCAACGTCTGGGCTATAAAGCGGATGCCTTAACAAGTTGATTCATCGCAACTTGTTGCAGCTTTGGACAAGGTTTGCTGCGTCGTTGATCCTTTGAGCAGACTTTTTTATCTGTTGATCTGTGTATGGTACAAAACGTAATGGAATATTGCGATGTTCGTTAAACAATGTCTGCTATAGCCTAGCTTCAATATGAATAGCAAAACACCTCCAATCTAAGTTATCAAACTGGAGCGCTTATCACGTGAATATTATTTTCAGGGTGCGTTGTGCGCAGCACAATAGTACTTCAAAGTACCACACAGTAACAAACAACGTAAAGGACTGAAATCTTGGTTCATTTAAGATTAAACCGAAATTTAATAAACAAGAGTAAGGTTGCTTTTACGCGCCCGTACTTTACAAAAAGGCAGGCTTTACATCAGTCGTTTATTTACATAAACAGTGATAAAAAAAAAGTAGAGCGTAGTGGTGCCAGTGTCTTTTAAGCATGCGGTAGGAAATCTGAGCAACTTGACTCAGAGATGCCTGGCAACACTTGACTTCGACTGAAACAAAAATTAACTGAATGTATTCATTCTATTATGAGGTCTATCGTATTATCAACGTTCAGACAATATAAACAAATGACTGGCGTTGTTTAAAACACAAACGTATGTCTCTTGAGTACGCGACAGCAGATTTATGCCAACGCAGTTTGCATAAAAGCACTCATTTGCACCTATTGTTTTAGAGAACTCCCTTTTTGCGCTTCTCTCATTACGCGCTTAGAGGCGCGAGTGCACAAAAGGAGTTTTAATGTTACTCCTCTCGCCTGGCTTTAGATATTCTCTAGAACCGTTAAGTGCAGCTGAAGCTTGTACCATGAAGTGACGTGTCTATCATAGTAACAATGTTTGTGAAAGTTTGCAAAGTAATCTGATCTCAGGCGTTTCTTTTATTAAACAAAATGTAGCCACTGCTGCAGATAGTTGGCCAAACACTAGAAACAGACTGTTATTTTCCAACTCAAATGGTGCGCCGCCGTCATTTTAGAAGACCAACTAGCAATACAACTAAGAAAAGAAGGAAAGATTCGATGAATATTACATGAAAATTTCATCTTTCTTCAGATTCTGGGGCAAACTTAAAAAAAGAAAAAAAAAGACTTAAAACGAGAGATGGAGGGAATAAACAGTGGCTAGATACGGTAGAATTTTCAAATAATCATGAATATTCACTCAAGTCCAGTCCAAGTTCCTGTCGTAGGTTAGGTCGCTCTTACTGACTACGGAACGGTACTGGGAAGTTGAATCACGTCAACATTCTACTTACGTTCGCCGTCTGTTTTCCCCCAGAAATTTCTCTTTAATCGCGAATCAGGCAAATGCAGAAATGGTTCCTATCCATTGCCTTCCAACATCACTTTTTGACCGAAAGTTAAGCTCGCTAAGGGGCGTCATCTCTCTTACCTAAAATGGCCCAGTAATCACACGACTTTGAAGGCGGCCGTTCCTTTTCATTTGCCTAGCTTTTTCCATTTAAAGAACTCTAATTGCATTATATGTTGTCCTTGGGCTCGTCCTAAGTTTATAGTATAACCTTATTTGTTTTATTTGTCCCTCTAAAGGAGGATGTCACGTGGTCAACATAATGATTTCCATAACATCTTTTCTATCTAGCTTGTGAGACTGGATTTCACTACTTTGTACTTCAAATAGCTCCTCAATTGGCAATACGATTGAGTAAACATTGAAATTAGAAACCTCAGCGGGGATCGAACTCAGAAACTCTTGCACAGAAAACGAGAGTGTTACGCACTCGGTTAAGTTGGAACTCAAAACGGAACACAACTAGTAATCGACCAGTCCAGATTAATTAAAATTCTTTTATAATTTAACATCTGTGATTATCCGTGCTTCTGCCAAGCGTTGAACCTAGGACATGTGACACGCGATCTGAGAACATAAATCTCGTGTGTGATTCTATGTTACAAGACTTGACTTCATGGTAAGACTTGAATATAAACAGGTCAGGTAATTTACTAAGTTTATTTACACTTAAGGCTATAAAGCAGGCGGTAGTTTTTCGAATACATTGAGACACTGTAAGAAGTGCCACAAGGTTCAAAACTCGTATCATTATAATAATTACTACCTTTACTATTTTTTAGGTATGGATGCTATATCTTAGTGTATCAAGAGCTCATACGCGGATGACCTGAAATTATGCGCTACCAAAAACTTTGGTAAACTTTATTTTTATATGGGCCAGTCTAGTAACTTTGGACTTCGGCCCATCACGATTCGCCTTTAGCTGTTAAAATCCACACCCATGCCGGAACTCGAACCCGGGATTTTCGAGCCGATGGCCTACCGCTCGGCCGACTTATGCGCTAGCATCGAATCAACTGGGGCAAACTACAACAAGACTTGGATAAAATCAAAGAATGTTGCGACAGAAATAAATTTGTAATTAATATAAAAAAAGGGCAATTCTCTATCTTTGACAAGGAAAGGAAAGTATATTGAATATATTTACTCGATTGATGAGGTAAACCCATCGAAACGTGAAACTGTTAAGGACGAGTTGTTTTCCATCCGAATCTAAACTTGTGCGTCACATGAAATAATCACTAACAACAATATATACAGGAATCTTGGGTATATTTATTGTTAAGTAAGGATCTCCGTCTCGACTAAACACTCCTAAAATTGTATTATTCTTATTTCACCTCAGCTATCTGTAATTGCTGTAATGTATACTCCAAGCCAACACTGTAATTATGCATATTGCGTGTTATGTTATGATGAATAAATAAATAAATAAAGTCCTCTTATGACCTGAAACTTGCCACAAGGACATCCCTTGGTGAGCACATTTCGTGAGCATAGCATTGAGTTCCTATGATTCACTTAGTTGGATGGAAGACCTAAATTAACATATCTGTCGTGAAAAGGATGCGTGTAGCTCAGTTGGTATAGTGTTGGCTTCGTATTCGGGAGGTCGTGGGTACGATCCCAGCGGTCGACTATTCTGACTGATTTTTCCTTAGTCACACCTGGCAAAAGTCGATATGGTCCCTTCAACTTAGGCCCTGGCCGACTCCTTCCCTCATCCTTTTCCCTATCCTGGCCTAAGGAATAGATAAATAAAGGCCATAAATAAATTCAAGTGGATTCGAACTTTCCCCCACTACTCTTTGCTGATTCGAAGTCAGGGACCTTCAGAATTGGGGAATTGGATTAGTTCAGCTTATATAGTGAATGATGTAAATGCAATTTCCTGCTTTCCATATTTTTTCGAGTTCTCTATAATTTTCTTCTCAGTAACGGAAGAACGGAGACATTTTGCCTGAAAGTGGGGAGTCTGTGGGGGTGGGGACTAGTCTTCTGCTGCATTGCTATATATTATTTTTAAAACAAGTAATATGAACAGTAGGAGTGGATCTTTGCGGGCCAAGATACATCTTTCGACTTTATATTAGGAGCCAGACGGTTTAAGTTCGAGACGGGAAGCTGAGTTTTCGGCGCCGGGTTTGCAGTCCGAACAAAACAACTTCATCTGCGAGGGATCGATCGGGAGGACCTGAGCTTTAAGAGCACTTCTAGCCACCCACACGCTCGTTCATAAACGTAGCAAAACCCGAACGATTGATCACCATGTGCTTGCTTGTGCTCTCTACTTTTTCCCTCACGCTGGATTTAGAAACCGTGATTTTAGCACCGCGCGCGTTGCAAGGGTGAACCGTTTGTGATAGAGCATTGATTGAGATCGTAATGGAAGAAGGCATTTTTTTTTTTTTCGAAGATCTTTTCTTTCTTTTCACAGATCGGTTAGTTTCTGAAAACATCAGGCATGAGCATTGATAAACTGAGTTTCCGCTTAACTTCCAATATCTCTTTCCATGTGTCATTGCAGAAAAGTTTTCCCTGCTGCTTTCAACTCTCGCCCCCCCCCCCCCCCTCCATATTTGTAGATAAACGGCTCCAAAAATCACTGATGGAAAGTGTGTGTGTGTGTTTTTAGTGCACATTCAGGTTTCTCTGTTAAATTCAGTTGATTAAAAAAAAAAAGTCATCTTCCTTTGATATCTTTAAACTATGGTTAAATATATGAAGTTCGTTCAAAGAGTAGATAGAGTACTTTCACACGTAAGGATATTATCGTCGCCTATTGCGACAAGTAAGAACGACTAAAAAACGAGTTTAAATGAAATATTTTCACATCATGTATAAGATACGATAGTATACGTTCGACACGATACGTTACATCGGATTACTTCATCAGATACCGGAATGACGTACGATATCTTAGAAAACGACATCAGCAAATGGCTCGCTTTCATACATATTCCATAATGTTCATTATTCCGGCACACAATCGATTGGTAATCGACGACAGCAGAACGAGAATATACCTACTCCGCTTGTGAAATGAATCAGCGAGATGTATGAAATTCCATGTCGCTCCAAAACGTACAATCTAGGAGGCTGGTGAACAGTTTTTTTTTCTTTAACGGAGAGAAATCATGTTCAGTAACAATACAAGCTGACATTCTCATTGTTGGATGTGACTGCGCTAAATGTCGTAATGTGTGAAAGTCACAACACAATACGATATAATTCAATAATAACGTTATCCGATGCGACTACGATGAATATCGTTACGTGTGAAAACACCTTAATAGATTTTATTTTTAAAATCGAACCAAAATATTACTTTAAAACAGTTCATTTGCATTGTAGGATACAAGTTAAGTGCTTAACATTTTCCAAATAACGGATCACTTGAAGCGAATGGCTTGCAGCATCCCCCTTCTGTATCACGCCACACGTGTGAAATAAAATGAAACTTTCTCTATATTGTAGTTATTATTTGTAAATATAGTTAATTTTTATACACACTTCATTTCATACATGTGAGAGAGAGAATTGGAATGAAGAAAAACTGAAAATAATAATACAATTAGCTATTAGCAATAAGAAACAAATACTTGTGCTTTATTGGCTAAATTATTTTATTGAACTCTCCATCACCACAGAAGGCTTCGGAATCCGCAGACCACGGGTTTGGAACAACTAGGAAAAAAAGCATGGTTCCTTGTAGCAATAACATCTGAAATGCATGAACTCCCTAATGAATTGTATACCCACTGCGCTAGTGTTTCTTCTAGAATATTTAATTCGGGGGTGGGGGGGTCACGAAAATTATAAATTATGCATATTGACTCCAATGTGCTAAAATATAACTTAACAATAATATTAGTTAATGATTTGTCGTACTTCCTTACTTACCTTAAAATAACATCAACAATATTTATAGAATGTGCTATTATATACGTATTTCAGTATTCGTGTGAGTAGAGCTAGGATAATTTTGCGTACTGGAAATGGAAATGGGCATTTCAAAGATTTTTTTAAAATTCATTTTACATAATTATGCAAATGCATATATCAATCATGTACATAAATAGCTTCCATATTTGAGAGTCAAGGTCACTACACACAAATGTCAAAATAATAAATGTGATAAATTCACTGAGCATGCTTAGAGATTCTGTATATCGATAAAAAGCGGCGTAGTCCCCATCGAAATTCCGATTTCTATGTAAAATGAATGTACATTTAGGCGTAATTATGTGCATTTCGTATACCTGGATTCCCGAAAGAAACTGTGAATCCCTGCTGATACGAAATTCTGTCTATGATAAGCTAAATACGAGACATAGACAGACTGCAGACGCCCTTGACTTTGATATGTCAGATATTGTTGCCTTTTTCAGAGTACAAAATCATTTTTTGCCGAAAACAGAAGTTTTTAATTTGAAATTTTAAGACACCATGCCGTAATCAAGTGTAATTTTAATCTGTAAGTAGTAGATTCATGTTTTCCGTTTATTCAAAAAATAGCTGTATTTGAAATAAATGTTCCAAGCAAGTGTACTTGAGCATATGAACAAGTGTATTTGATAGTGGATGTATGAACAACAGCTGTTTTTACCATGCTATACACTATCAGTTGTTATTCCCATGCTATAAGCTAACTGAAGAATGAACAACTGTAAACATGAAGGCTTTTTTGCAGTAACTGGAATAAAGCATTTACAAGAAGCTAAGACGTTTTCGAAAGTGCATATTCCTTCGTATACTTTGTTTCTTTGTAGTGCATATTTTAGGTATTGTGAGTGCATAACTACCCCAGCTCTACAGATGAGTAATACTTGTTTATTTCGGAGGAGCGGTTGGACCCACCCCTCTCCTCTGAAAGCATCCCTGAAAGAAACACTGCACTGAGTTCTCATAGGTTTATTATTTGATAAAATCACATGTTGCTTCATGAAGTCATATGTTAAATAACCTTAGCTTAGTGTCAGTGGAATATTACTGCGTACATGTACGCAATTACGGTGGAACAGGGGTACAATTTACCCAGTCAATGGAACAAAGGGGTACCGTACAGCAATAATAAAGTTTATTAACTCCTTGAAATTTTGAGCTGCGTCGACGTTCGTTGTCTGAACATATACATTAAAGACAGACTTTCGTTAAAAATGATTTCATCCTTGTGAATCTAAATACAGTATGAAGGAAATTTTAATTATGACACAAGAGCAGTTGTTCAGGAGGTTTTGTCGTTTAAACTATTTTTCATGCAAAGGATACAAACAGGTCATCCTTGAAAGTAGATTGATTCTCAGTGGCACTGTAGTATTGTTTAAGAATCGGTATTTTTTTTACTCGTATTGATGACAATATTTGTCCGTCACGTTTGATTGACCCAGATTAGTATAAGTTGTAAGATAATCTAAGCTTCCTCTGGAACAAATATATAATATCATATATTATATCACTATATATATATATAT
>JAGDQP010036553.1:0-19010 GCA_022664845.1 Lepisma saccharinum | reverse complement strand
GGGTTGGCGGCCATTTTGAATCCAAAATGGTGACTTTTTCAAATTTTTAAAAAGTTTTCTTAATTTGCTATCAATGGTGTAGTTTCATACCAAATTTCACTGTTCTATCTTTAGTCGTTTAGGCTGTGTATTCTTTGAAATTTTAGGTTTGGTGGCCATTTTGAATCCAAGATGGCGAGCTTTTCAAAATGTCGGAATTTTTCCTTTATCTACTTATCATCCTCTACCTTCATACAAAATTTCATGTTTCTAACTTACTCCAAACACCCTAAACAATATGATGAGTGAGTGAGTGAGTGAGTGTGTCAGTTAGCCTAAAATGTGCAATTTCAGGGGTCCACAACTAGAACATAGTTTGAGATACGAATATGAAATTTTGTACATCTGCACATATTTACCATATCTCCTTAACGGCAAAAGCTCATATTCCTATCTTTAACATCTTTTTTCTTACGGGGCCCCCAAATCGTCGATTTTGCAATAAACTCTTGTTCCTGTATAACATGCTTCTGGCAGTGCTGACGTTTTCTGACGTGAAGAACTTGGCTCATGCACTGCCGTGCATGTTGATATGACTACAATTTATTCAGAGGATGATACAATTTCATGATTATGCCTATTGTGTTATAGGGAACGTTTTCTTCCATATTTGTGGAGAGAGAAAAGTTTAGTTGAATGTTTGCATTCCTTGTTTTCGGTTTAATTACTGCTTTATAAGATTTTCGACTTACGTTGTATTTTTCTCTATAAATTTAGACATGTATAATATGACATTTTGATGTTGCTAGGACAGACTTGAAACAACAAGAGACTAAATATGTGGAATTCGATGTGTATTATAGTTATTACAAGCAGCGTGAATAATCACAATATCTAGGAAGGACATAGGTTAGCAGACAATTAATGAAACTCGCCACTATAAGCATGTTCTGACAAGGAAAGGTCACGATAGTTGTCGCTGAGATCCTAATCAAGCATAGTGAATCTGATAGAGGATGGTGAGATATGGAGAATACCAAAATTTAAGGTACGATTGACAAGTGGGAGCGGAGTTGGGGAGGGGGGGGGGGGAAACCTTGAAATTCACAGAAGTTAAATAAATGATATATCCACAGTATTTCAGAATGAAGGATAGTACTTTCGGGAGGTGATTTCTGATACCGAAACAAGCAAACAAGGTCCTTTGAACATTCCAACTTTGAGTCCAAATCGACACCTAGTAATGGTAGGAAATGAATAATTCTCAATAAGTCAGAAACGAGCTATTAAATGAACATTTAGTTTCCGGAAATTTATTTCTAGCAACATGTTGGACATCAGGAGTGAAAACTTGGTGTTACCAGTTTTACAGTGTTGCCAACTAGGTATACAGTTTAAATTTTACAAATGGTAGTTCGTCGTGTTATTGGATATTTTACATCGTCTACTGATGATAAACAACATGCTTAAAGCACACACAACCATGTTGTAAACTACGGATAAGACAGAGAGGTTTCCGCAATGTCATACAAACTACAGGTCAGTCCATCTGAAATCGTTCAGCTTGATAAATCGACCTCTTTCATAATAATAATGATAATACTTATAGCCTGTTCCTTATAATAGAACAGTTCAAAACGGGCATTTTTTTGTGTCTATCTCAATCTATTAATTAACGGCCACCATTTTTGCAGCAATTTACAAAAATGTAATATCTCCGTACTGGTTTATCATAGGACATTCAAACAAAAATATATATTTTTTTCTTTAAATCTACTTTATAATTTTAGTTCTCTGCATGATAAGCCTCAAACATAACGTAACTGAAATGATCAAAATGGTATCCAAATGTGATTTTCACAACAGAATAAATTCCTGTTTTAAGGCGCTTTTTCGTGCTGAGCGGATTAAATATCAGCGTTGATCATTTGTACACTATAACAGATCAAATTCTATTGAATGTATACAAATTATGAAGGCGGACATGTATTTCGTTAAATTTTAATGAATGTTTGACAATCCCAAAATTCGTATTTTATGAGTATTGGAGAGCTGGTGGGACAAAGTATAAATATATATTTTTTCACATGTTTTACAGTTATATAAGGATAACATGTGGTAGAAGTGTCAACCTTGATATTTGAGTTTGAGCGGATTATAACGGATTACAAATAAATAATTATTCATTTGTAAATTGGAAATATAGTACTCGTACGCGCTTAGGTAAACATATTATCAAAGCACGTACGAACATTATTATTCCTAAATTTGCAACTTTTTTACTCTGTCGAGACTCAAATATCATAGTTGAAATTACTACCATATGTTCTACTTATATAATTGTAGAACATATGAAACAAATATATTTTTATATTTTGTCCCACGAGATATGGGGCCTCCAATACGCATAAAATACGAATTTTGGGATTTTTAAATATTCATAAAATATTAAGGAACCACATGTAAGCCTTCATATTTTGTATACATTCAACAGAATATGATACGTAATTGTGTACGGAAAATCAGCCCTGATATTCATTCCGCTCAGTACAAAAAAGCCCCCTAAAAGAGAAATTTATTGTTGTAAAAATCACATTAGAATACCATTTTGATGACTTCAGTTACGTTATGTTTGAGGGTTTTCATGCAGAGAAGTATATTATCAAGCAGATTTAATGAAAACAAAAAGTTTCTGTTTGAATGTCCTATGATAAACCACTACGTAGATATTACATTTCTGTAAGCTACTGCAAAATGGCGGCCATTAATTAATATATTGGGATAAACGTAAATGAATACCCGTTTTGAGCTATTCTAATATAAGGAATATAAGTATTATTATTATTATTATTATTATTGAAAGAGGTCGAGCAACCAAGCTGAACGATATCAAATGGACTGACCTGCAGTTTGTATAAGATTGTGAAAAGATCTCTGTCTTATTCGTAGTTTGCAACATGGTGGTGTGTTCTTTAAGTTTGTTGTTTAACATCACTAGACGATGTAAAATAACCAATAACGCGACGAACCACCATTTGAAAAAAATAAACTTTATACCTAGTTGGTAACACTGTCAAACTGGTAACACCAAGTTTTCACTCCTGATGTCCACCATGTTGCTAGAAACAAATTTCCGGAAACAGAATGTTCATTCAATGTCTCGTTTCTGACTTATTGAGAATTATTCATTTCCTCCCATTACTAGGCGTCAATTTTGGACTCAAAGTTGGAAACACTTCTGTATCTCCAAAATTAAGCGATATTTCAACCATGTTCAAAGGACTCCCGAAAGTTCCATCCTTTATTCTGAAATACTGTGGATATATCATTTATTTAACTTATGTGAATTTCGAGATTTAGTCCCACTAGCTCCGCTCCCACTTGTCCATCGTACCTTTAATTTTGGCATTCTCCATATCTCACCATCCTCTATCAGATGCACTGATCTCAGAGACAACATATCGTGACCCTCCCTTGTGAAACGTATATTGGTTCCATAAACATTATACGAAACACTTGAAAGCTACATCTATAGTATACTTTTGCAGTGATGTCCTCCACACTCTTGTAAATTACATCAAGAAAATTGGAATGCGTAGAAGGACACATGTATCGTCTGTAAGACAACTTTTGTGAAAATAATAACTCATATTTTATCAAACACAAGTTCTCTACGAAGTGCTACTGCGTAATAGTTACGCGAATCTTCTTTAGAATATACATACAGAAGGAACGGAAACGGAACCTTCATCAAAATTATCAAGTGTGTTTCTTGGAACCATTATTATAATAATATTTTTGCTACTGCTAAAATATGAAAAGCTTTAATTGTAATTACGTGCTTTAAAACACGATTCAGTATGAGAGGATGCGCAAGTTGAATATCTTCTTTTGAGCTCAAGTTTTAAAGCTGGCTGAAACATACAATAAATATTTTGGGGAAAATACTTGAGAAAATCTATGATTCTGGAGAACAGAAAAGAAAAGAAAATAATCTAATAGACCAGTGAAGGAAATACTCCAACGGAATATTTCGTGTTCTATTAGGCTAAGACAATGGTCTCAATCCCCTCAGGCTCTACATCATATTCATCTGGATTTGACGGAAATGAATATTCAAGTTCGCAGAACTTGGTGTGACAAATGAATGGTCTTTGTTATTTTTTCTTTTGCAAAAAAAAAAAAAACTATAGAAAAGGAAAGGGCGAATGAGCAGAGAAGTGAGGAAATATTTTTCTCATGCGTTTCTTCCTAATCTTAATTATTAATAAATATCTGTCACGTCTGTGAAAAAAAAAAGAATATGCCAGTACATTTTTTGCATATAGACGCACAAAATGAAGCAAATGCATGAAAAGCTTTAAGTTATCAAAAGTTTAGTTCGCTGAATGAACATTCACTAATTCCCACACCCTTATTAGCTGAAAGATAATTATTATTTTAGCTGCATTCAGTTAAATATAAAAGATGAACTTTGCAGTTTCCATAGGGGCTAACAGAAATTATATACGCTGCTCCACTGTACAAAATAATCCATTGTTAGCTCGATTTCCTTTATCTGCTGACGAAGAATGCATTGTAAAATGTTAAGAAGAAAGAAGAATATGTTAAGTACCTATTGAGAATTCAGTTCTTCTACTTTTTGCTCATTACATTAGAACAGTCATACGTAAGAAGTTCCAGACTAGTTATAATTTTTTTCTCCTCTCCCCGTTAAAACTTTTGTAAACTTTCTTATCTTCGTTGGGTTCGCCTCGAATTTCGCAGAATTATTAAGCAAAAAAAGTTAACAACTCACATGTTTGGATATTGGAAATGAGAACGGCCCGTTTTCATAAACTGCCTGTTCAAATGTTGTACTGATTTTTCGCAATTATTTTTCTGCTTAACAGAAATCTAGCTACATTTTCTTGTTTTAAACAAATATCTTTGCCTGAAGGTTATCGATGTTTCCTTTGACATCAGGTAAGGATATGGATACAAGGTTTTAACAATAGCTGATCACATAGTGAGGTATTAACATATAACTTATTAGCACTACCAACGGTAAATATTAACAGTTATAAGTCTACTTCAATTGTGAAATTAAACGCATTTCAGGAACCTTCATAAAGAAGCAAATGTTTAATAAGTTTGGCCCTAATTAGGACTTATAACTGCACTACTTAGTTTTCTTATACATTTTCAAGCACAACTGAAGACGAAGAGAGAAACCCTTGAAGGAAAATGGTCACTGAAGACCAATAATTAGGCTTTCAAAATAAGCTAACTTCATCATTGTACGAAAACAAATGAAGACAGAAAGTAACTAACTGTCTTTGTAAAGTCGAAATTAGGACAACATTCCCTTAAGTTATTGTGCTAAAGAATTGCAGATCTTGACAAACGTTAATGAACTGATGAAGGCGAAAGAGAAGCACTGCTAAAAGAAAATGCCCCACAATTAATTTTCTCCTTCCCTTACTAAGAAATAATTGGATTAAAGTTAATCAATATATTTCAAATCAACTACAGTCATTTTCTGTTGTTCGATTCCGAGAATGGAAATTAAAAGAACAAATAATTACACTTGGCAGTAAGACATCACTATCGTTTATTCTCAAAAAATTGAATACAGGGATGAATGCTTTCCGGAATCTAATGGATGTCAACTTTGTTTCATTTCAAGACATCAGCCCAAGAGCAGCGAAACATCGAAATAATATATTTCAAAGAATAACACTTATTAATTTAACAAATTCCAAATAATGCTCAGTTGTCAATTTACATTTACGTGTTCATGCTTACCACTGATAATTGTAAGTAAACCTAATAGGAGCGGACAAAGGTTCAGGTAAATGATTGATGTTTATTTTATTGCCTAAGATATGTTTACCTTTTTCACTTTTAAGAAATAACTTACAATATTTAGATGTGCTCAGATCTTCAATAAGTTTTCAATGGGCTTCTATCTTTCTTTGATGATTTATAGGTCCGTCCCTTGCTCTACAGTTGTGTCCTTTTCATTACATTGAGAAATACTGGAGTACTTGGATTAAAATGCAAACTCTAGACTGTGTTGGTCTCACGCACTGAAGTTTTCTTTAGAATAAAACTGTTCCGTTTCTCCTTAATATCAGCACACTCTTTAATCTCACGGTCTTGCTGTCTCGAGTTCTATCCTTGGATTGGAGGATCACTCTATTTTGTTGACGATTTACCTTTTGAGAATTCTGAATCATTACTCACGCTAGTTTGTTCCATTTATTAAATCCTAAATATCCCCGTTAAGAAGTTGCAGTGCCTCACTACAGAAAAAATATAAGAATATTACATTATAACCCATTATGATTACAAAACCATGCTTCCATCTGTTGACTTTCAAATATGCTCTATTACCCAGCCAATAGAATATTGGTTGTCGCCTCTTTCTTTAGCTATGACATCATACCTGGTCAAGTTCTATACTGAAAAGTGTTTGTCCACTTTGGGATTGAGGTATCCATAACAAGTATGCTACAAAGGAAGGTATATAATAAACAAAAATGAATATCTTGAATTTACATTTCCAATTACAGGATACTACGAAAGTTATTTAATGTAGATTATAAACTTCAATGTGCAACAACAAAATATAGCTCCATTGAAACGATGAAGATTACAATTGGATATGTTATTGTAAAAAGGAACACGAGTCGCATTTATGATGTTTCAAGAAAAAGGAAAAAAACTTATCTTCTCTAAAGCAGTACGGGAATGAAGTATAATATTTTGGGCTATTCTGGTAGTTGAATCAAGACCATTTGTAAAGCAAAACATGCGTCTATTCCCAGAGACCCTGAATCAAGCAATAACTCAAAACCACAACAAAAGTGACTCAGGTCCCTTTCTACAATAAGATATTCAATTAGCCATCTAACAAAACTCATTTCAACCAAAATGTAGAAGAAGAATTGAAAGGTATAAGTTAAACAGTGCTTATACAACCTTTAATAAATCTAGAAAACGAATCAGAACAACAAATATACTACCCAAAATTTGAGTACACACGACACCAAACGAAATAAACAAAAATCCAAGACCTTCATGTAAACATCAGACTGAAATAGTACATAGAAGAAAGAAAAACGTTAGGTTTGAAAAGCCAACGATTGATTTGTGTTAAAGAAACTTATGAAGCTAATCCATATCGTGTAAGAAACATTTCCCATCTATGTGGAAAAGCACTCCTCCTATAAAATACATTTCCTCGTCCTTGGTATTGATAAAGCGAGCTGGATTGAAGATTTTTCGTTTACATAATAACTATTAGTTGCATGAAGGCTAGAATGAGCTATTGTAAGATGATTTGGTCTTACCTATTTTGCTTTCTGCTTCTCCGACTCAACATCAAAGACCTTGTGTTCTTTAATATTTAACATATGCGGTTTATGGTAATTGTCATATCGTAATATATTAAATACGTTTGCTAATAAGTGTTTTGTCCCGACCGTCCGGCTGTTCTACTGGACCGATTTTGATATATATTTTTTTTTAATATCCAGCTTAACACGTAGATAAACCATGAAGAAACCGCATTCCTCTCAAATAAGTCTGAACTGAAGGAGAAGTGTTTGAGTGTTCTGCCCTACCCATAGGAGAGTCTGGTTACGATAAAGGGAGCGGAGCACCACAAAACTTACCGAAACGCAGCCCGCCAGGTAGAAGCGAGTATTGTTGGATTGCCAACATATTATATTCACCCCGCACCAACGGGCGGGTACTTATGCTCGTATACATTTTAAAATGTGCCGTCATATATCAATCACATTTGTTTTTTGTGAACCACAACAATAGCATAAGTAGCGTAACTTAAGGTTCCTTCGCTTTGGGTGTTTCAAGTTCACCATTGATTTACCTCATTCCTTTTCTCGACAATCCACAATATCGATATGAATTACTTATTATTTTCATATTATTATTTTCTTTTTCAATAATTTTCCGTTTATTTATTTCAAGATTGTCCTTAAATTAGTATGATTTCAATTTGGATACATTTAATTAATCTGAAACATTATTCTCTTGAAGTTTTCATGATCGTAATTAGCGACGATTAGTTTGCTGATGAGGGAAACAACCCTAATCAGGTTGCATTCAATATGTCATTTAGCATTATGTATATCCGTAAGATATATTTTTTAAATATACTGCATGATTATGAACTCGTATTGTTGTATAAATGGGACAATAGCAATTGACATTTTTATTAATTCATGTACTTATGGGTCGAAGTTCGTCCAAAATTCGGAAATTATCGTAACTTGTTTATGTCTGTGTTATGCACGATTTTGAATTTTTCTAAACAAACCAGAAATACAAAGATTCTAGATTTTAAGCAGATTAATAATGAAACTCTTACACATTTAAAAAAAATGAGCTATGTCCCTTGATGTTTTGCTAGTTTCTCCATATTTCCCTCTGTAGTTTTTGAGGTCGTATGCGGTTTAATATTACGACTTTTAAGTACTACATATTGAAAATAATTATATGATGCTTGATTTGAAAGACTTGAAAAGTTACTAGCTTGTAAATGGAATATCAAAATTAAAGTTAAAACATGTTTGCTTATATTGGAAATCGTTGAACATATACGATCGATATAAGTAATATAGCTACTTCCTTTATTTCAGACTAATTAAAATTTTATTTTGATGAATTTCTGTGGCATTTCTGAGTTGCAACCTAATCCATTAAGTTTGTCGATTTAATATGCAGTAGTTTATTTACGATCAAACATATGGCAAACAAAACAATGCCCTTCAGCAAATTATATGTTCCTCTTTTAAATAAATTAGAAGGACCATTGCTACTGCAGGCAAATGCAAAACGCTATAATCTGTAAGTCACTATATTTCTTAAATGAATCAATAAAAGGATAATTTTACTCTATCTATTCTCTCCTAACTGCGGAACGAAGTACCAATTATGAGTGTAGGTTTAATGAGTTTAACATAAGCACTTCCGTCATATAGTAGTTTACGTCAACATATTTTGTGGATTACGAGCTCATGGGCAGATTTTAAATCACAATTGTATTCCTTTTTAAAGTCGTGAGAACATAGACATGATACATTACTTGAATTCCTTTCCCATAAGATTGAAGAACTATTGATCACTCTTAACTGTGCAAGTCCCTGTTTGAACATGTTTGTTGGTTATCTATTTGCATACTGTAAATTTATTATTAATTATTACATTTTGATAAGTGAACTCAAATGAGAGCTACTCAGTCTGAGTCTTCTTATACACGCTGTTTTATTTATTTCATCAAATATACAAACAGGTGAAGTGAGTTAGAAGTAAAGAGGTTTCGATTCTCGTCATCTCTTTATGTCGAAGAACAAACCATTCTCAAAATATTAAAAGGCGGGGCTCGTTAGAAACAAAAGCTGGGAGCAATGCCTTTCTCATTTAATTATAGCCGACAAAACAGGCTGTTTCACCCAGCTCTGATCCCAACGAAACTTCAAATTTATGGAGGTTAGAATTGTTGAGAAGTCAGATACAAGCCATTCAAAGGATTCTCTCGTTTATCTTTTCAGAATTCAGAAAAGGAGGAGCTTCATGAAACGAAGAGAAACGAAAAGGGAGAAACGAAGAACAACACTTCATCGCCTTTCCCTCTTCACAAGTTTTCTTTTCCTTGTCTTTTGAAAAGAAGGGCTCACGCAAGATTTTATTCTACAATTATTTTCATCTTGAAAACGCCTACTGCGCACAACAAATCTTTACCAGTTCCTCTATCTTCCTGTAAGCTAAAGTTTATTTTGAGTTTTATTTTAGTATAATCCTGCTATCCTCTGCTCTCTATTTTCTTGCTGTTTCCTCGCCTGTTTGCCTGTTCTTTCCCTCTTCTAAGTATACAGCTAGCTTATTTCAATGCAAACTTACACAATGGGAGGCGTGAATTTCTAAGTATTTCCAGAGATTCTGCAGTAAATTATAGCAGCTACAACCCACTCTTATGCAGTCTTATTATTATCCACAAGAAAAATGATAAACTCTCTGTTGTAGAAAGAAAATTAATATCCACACTCTGTATATTTACGTTTTCTTATCACCAATCTTTCTGCTATTTGTCTTTTGTTTTAAACGTGCGGATTTATATGCGTTCATTTTATACAAAACAATACTTGCATTTCGTGAGCTTGAAATGCTCACCTTATGTACTTGTTAGAGACCATAGAATGTGTTTTTACAAAATTTCAAATTTCTTGTAATTGAATTAAACAATTATTCCATACTGCGCTTTAGGTACCACTTCATATTAACTGCACTCGAAAAGGCTTTCAGGATACCTTTATTGCTTTCGTTTGTACAGGATTACATGCAGGTATAGAAAAAAAGACTGCTTAACGTATGAAAAAACTATATTAAGAAAGTCTTTAGAATAAGTAGTAATATTCAGTACATTTAGAAGTGGTGCAAATAGCAATTAATGTTAGAATGATCTACTTACCTAAAATTTGTATTTATATAATAAGAAGTATAATGGTATGTAATACATGAACAAAGCATTTGTTGTACGCACCATTCGATATATCTAAACAGTGTAAAGAAAGTATAATTTCACGACTACTAAATCTAGATTGATGGGTTTTATGGGAAACTAAGTAAGAAAAAAGACACGAAAGACGTTCCTCTGGCATCAATCTTTCAGGCAATAGAAGGAAAGAACGTCCAGACCTTTAGGCTCACAAGTAAAGGTCACTAATCATGAACCGGGGATTCTAATGGACCATTTGCCAATCAATGGAGCATAGTGATCTCATTACTACACGAGAATCTTAGCGGCAGAGGGCGTCTGGTGTCAAATGCTAGAACCAAGCAAAGTTAACATGGAGGTCTAGACAACGCATTTCAAAAGTTCTTATGATATCTCGGGTAGCATGAGGTTTTTCGAAACGTTGCCAAAGTCAAAATTATCAGAAAATTTTCAACGCTATCCGACGGACTAGCCAGACTCTTTGTAAGGGACCCTGAGTCCAAACTCCATTTATCCCCACTTGTATTGCGGATTCTGTATTTACGGAAAAGACTAAGTAAAAAATGTTATTGGAATGTAGAATGTTGGCCTTGGGCCTCACAGGGCCGAAAATTGATCAATGTTGATAAGTTCCGGAACGACTAAATATATAGTTTAAAATTCGCAGTTTCGAAAAGTTTCCAAGAAAGCATCAGAGCTATTCGATGAGCTAGGGTAGTTCTGTACAGGGCGGTGCTTGGACCCCACGGAGCCCTAGTTTGATTTTTCAAATGAACCCCTACACTTTTTATTGCATATTCTGCATCTACGGGGAAAAATACGTCAGAATGTACTAATTCAAATTGTAAGATATGGACGAAAATGTAAGATATATACATGTGATACATATAACAGAAGGGTTTTCATTTCAATTTTCTTTTCGGCAAAGACAAGATTAACGTATAGCACAGAGATGAGATGAGCTGACAACTCATTTCCTTATTTTCTTCCGGTCTCAATGTCATCTCACACTCGATGCCTTTGTGTGACTTTTTGCAAAGGCATAACGGCACAATGATAACACTCGTTCATAATAACAAGAAACAATTGAAGACCTGAATTGCAAAATATTTCAAGTCCATCGAAGTCTTCTTTTCAGTAGGAGAAAATAGTCCAATGTCTTGGTATGTTATTGTATTCCGATAAGATTATTTTGTGTCATAAAAAAGGTTTTTGAGTTGAGATTATGGTCTAATATTTATGCAAGTGGATAGCGCTTGGAACATAGATACCGACGTACAGAAAAAACTGCAATATGAAAAAAAAATGGGCTTAGGATGTTTTGCAATTCAGGTCTTCAATTACACACAAAAACTATCTTCAACTAGAAACACCTTGTTTAAACTCTAGTGTCAAATAGACTACCTCAACTTACTCTGATGCAGCGCAGGATAACCAGTGTTATGAGCGAAAATTGTTGTAAGCAGTAGTTGCACAAGTAGCGGCTGCTAAGGAGAGGGTAAGGATATAAGTCTGGCTAAGTATTATTTTTTTAAAATTATTTCTATTAAGAATATTGTTAGATTGTATGTTCTAATGAATTAAAAATAAAAACCTCAATATTTCTCGAACATATCACAAAATACACAGATATTTTGGTGTTCTTTCAGTTAGATTGGCGTTCCTAGGTGAAAAGACTTACCGAAAAGGCAAGTGAAATTCTAACAATTGAGTGTGTTTTGTTCCTTAAATTCAAATTAAAACCATTTTATAAGATCCTGGAAAAGTTCTGAATGTTTGCTATTAGTACCGCAAAATCGAAAATTTAACCGAAATCTGCAACCTGAAGATATTGTTTGAGAGACTTGGAATTTTGTGTGGTTAAAAGAGGTCGGTAACCACAACTTATGAGAACTATGTGAAAACCGTACCTCGGCCCACCCTACTCCACAGGGCCTAAAAGAGACTAATAGTGGAAGCCCGTAGCTCTACAGTAGCTTAATGAAATCTATTAGGCTATGAAATCTTCATGGCAAGAGAAAATATTTAGGAAAGCAACAGAGCAATTGGACAGGGTGGTCAAACCCCATGTTCAAGGCCGTGTGTAGGCCACGTCCAGTCCAAGTTTGATATTCCAATTATGGACCCTACAGAGTTTATATTGCAGATTCTGACTCAAGGGGAAAATACATCAGGATATAGTTGTGATCAAAATAGGCTTGTGACTACCTGATCGCTTTCTTGTCTCTTTTTCTTTCGCTTCCACATATTTACTCCTTTCTTGACTATTATGGTATATATACCTCTCAACTTCTAATTCATGAACTAACAGCTGACATTATACTTGCAGAATAATGGAGTGCAGAGTCGGCGTAAACTCTCTGAAAGACACATTTGGCAGTTTGGACAAGCCAATGGACAGGCAAGTAGAGTCTTTGTCCAACCAGGTGGTTAACATTTTCCACATTAACAAGAAAATCATCGACGACATTAGGACACTTGAAATCACAACAGTTGCCTGGTGGATTTTCGCCGTAGTCATAATCTGCAATGTAAACTATGTGGGATTCAATTTGGAATATCAAACTTGAGTTGAACAGGGCATATTGTGAATGTAAGTAGAAGTATAATTATATTGAGCATGTGAATAGAGAAATGCAGATTTGGGTCAATACTAGGTTACTGTATCGAACTATTTTCGGACATTTCTAACACATACATTTTTTGTGTGAACGTTCTTCCCTGCGTTTCAGTACTATTTTTTATCCTGATAAAAGGCGATCGAACAGGAGATATATTAAATAGAACAGATACAATTGTTAATACCATAGAGACATTATATAAATAATTTGGCTGTGATAAATATTTTTAGAGTGTAGATGTACCCAATAATCTACTTTATAATGAGATTATCATCAATTACTTTAATATTGATTTTGTCTTATTTAAAATATCTTGCAAACAACCTAGATACATTAACAATGCGGAATTTTAAAAACAAACCAATGTCTTTCTGTTTCTAGATTCTACATGTCACTTATTTACTCCCTGCACCCCAGAGAGCATGAACTCACTAAATATATATTTGTTTTGCCAAATACCGTGTTGCCATATGTTCCGTTTTGCGCCTCAAGTTAATAGAGGAAAAGAAAATGAGGAGAAAGAAATTATGAAAATACATCGACAGAAAAAAAAATGGAGACAGAAAAGAGAGAAAAATATAGAAAGGAAGATGAAAAGAGAAGGCCAGAACCAAAATCACTGGAACGACTTCAATCGTCCTAGAAGCTTACGTGAGGGTTTTATGTAAACTACTACCAAAAGGCCACTACATAGACGAAGCGCGAACGAATGGAGGTCGGTCATTCCGTTTTAGTCGCTTCGTCTATCCATGAAGACGAACTGAAGAAGAGCTCTTTTTCTCTCTAAGGCCAAAATGCCTGCAGAAGCCTTCAATGAGGTTTTCAGCGGTTGAACAGAACTACCACGTATGGAGGTGAAAACCTTTCGCAGAGCAGTTCCTCCATGTAAATGTACTTTTCTGTATATGCCGTCCACATTCGATTCTTTATCCTCTTTCCCTTTCAAACTTCTCGTCTTTATTTCTGTCTCTGCCTTTCTTTAGACTTCCTGAATTTCTTTCTCCATTTTCTTTTGGGAACAGGCTACCTTCTCTTCATCTTTCCCAGCTATGAATGTGTGACCTTTACATTTTTTTTTCACACATTTCTTCTAACAATTTTCATGCATCTATTGCTCCTTTCAACCACATTCAACCCATATTCCCTTCACGCCTTGTCCTTTTTTCATATATTTTATTCTATAAAAGATAGAAACGAAACTGAAGACGAAACAGACGGTATTCCTAATGCAAGCCTTAGTGTATGGAACTACGATTTTTTTCTTCAAAATTGTTTATGCTACTATTTCATTTTATAACGAACTCTCATTCGTCTGCTTTTAACGTTATGTGATCTTAGATTTAATAATTACGTTGAGAAAAATTAATTATTGAATTTGTTTGCTCAGATAAGTAAAGTAAATATTAGTCACATCCAAAGAAAAGCAAAGGACAACATCGACGTTAGATAAACGTTAATGTCTAAAACTGCGCATTACTGAATCAGTAATTATGTGCTTCTCTGTATAGAAATGGAGAAGGTTCCGTACATTCTGGAAAGCCAATAAGGGTTCATTGTTTTCGTTAGATAAGAATATTGAAGAATTTATAGTATCATCATAGCCTTCTTCCTACAAATAAAAATGTGGTGGTCCATTGTTTGGAAACTGGAGGTTTTGTAATGTTAAACTGAATCATCCATTATGCAATAGGAATTTTCTTTTAGTGGCAGTTTTTCAATCTTTCAGATTTAAAGTATGAGGGTTCAACTGTTGAAGAATTTCATTTTCGAAGCTTGTAAACAAAGCGTTACCAAGTTGTATGTAGTCACTTCCAGTGGCATCTCTTCAAGTAGATGGTGATTAAATATCATGTTTATATTAATATGGAAATAAAATAAATTCACTCCTGATAATGGGCAATTAAAAAAGAATAGGAATGGAATCAAAAAAGGTATATTTGTCGTTTCCAAATCATACATTCGGTAGGATGTGTACCGAACAACATACCAAGCTAACAGTTTTTCAGAGGATAGATTTCATTTTATCTAGTTGAACATTCAATTAGTTTCACTTAGCGGGTTGACTTACAAATTGCTAGTTACAATTAAACAAATATTACTATTTCTATTAAACCTAGATTGCAGTTGGTATGTTTGGATTTTGTGAATTCCCTATATATGCACATAAAACTTTATCTGTGTAATTCGTGTTATTATGAATTGATTGGAGTCATTACATATACTCGTACTTATGAGTTCAATGTTACCGAAAAGATTTGCGTTTGCAAGCTACCTAGTGTCTGTTTTTTTTTATATTCCAGGGAATACAAACTCAGAGACATTCACTTTTCTTGTTACTATTAAACCTAGATACTTACAATTACTGAATGCGTATTCTATGACTAAAATTGGGAAATGCAATAAATATTAAATTTCTTGGCTTACCATGTGTGAATACAGTGTGCAAATTTTAAGTTGTGCGTGAAAGTAACGGCAATATTTTAGTGAAGGTACAATCCCAGTTATAATGTAGATGAATTAACGAAACTCTTGACGACTTCAGGAAGGTGCTTGTACATGCGTGCCATAGATCATTAGGATTATATCCCCAGCAGCACAAGGAGAACGGTCTGATATCGTGCCAATACTGGGCCCATAACGCGGCTATTGATCGATTATAGTTTGCCGTTTTGATTTAACAAAGATCTGCATTGCGGTGGAACGATATTTCGACATTCAAACTTATTCCTGAAACATGATAAATGTGTTGTACTTCATCCAGTTATCTAGGTAATGGAGAAACGACATGTGTTATACGAAAATAACATGTATAAAACTTCTGCATGCTCCCTGATTAAAATCATTCTGTAACGAAAAGACTCATTGTTACTCACGGATGGATCCATGGCAGAGTGGAAAAGGCATATGGTAACAAATCACAAGATTGCAGGTTCGAATCTGATCGCAGATAAGCGATAATACTTTCAGATTTAAATGAAGACGAGGAAGTAAGATGCATTTAGAATATAAAAAAGATGACGTTTTTCTCGAAACTTACTGTAAAATTATACCTAATTTGGTTTATTCTAAAATAATATATTCTCCTCAGCGATCAATATCGGCAGTGATTGCCATTCGATATAGACCGAGGCTGGATAACAACATCGTTCGAAATCACAAATAGTAAAATCATGATAACGGCCAATACTGATGTACTATAAAGGATGTTTATTATTTGGTGTTGTGATGGCTATTGTTTTATATGGCAGGCTCTGACGCCGTTCCATTTCTAAATCTTAACTACCACGAATCTCACGAACCAAAATGTGATTATGTATAAATTGAGATATGTAATTGACTGGCTAGGTAGACTAAAGATAAATTCACTCCTCAACAGCGTAGCTATGTGCTGACCTGAAGCATATCATGGTGCAGATAAAGCTCACGATACGATTCCACGCTCCGCATTGTAATATCACAGTATGTACTATAAAGTGGCTGGGGCTCGGTGCACGACGTCGATGAATTACGTCAGCAAGAAAATAGACCACCAGGGTTTATTTACTTTCACTTTTCTTGAGTACCAATCCTATGGCACTCCAGAATACTTAATAAAGTACATGGTCCGCATGTCTCGGTTTAGGTGAGTGAATACCTTTTTTTTCTATATTAATACCTTATGTTATATCAAGGCTCGGTGTTCAAACTAACTATGACACACCCTGTATATTGTTTTGTGGACAGAACTTTATTGGTTTTCAAATTAAAAAGAACAAACAGCAAGATGACAATTAACATATTAAACTGCCAATGTGTCTCAAGGGTAAAGTTTATATGCGTTTTTCCTGTAATAATGTACGGCTGTGAAACTTGGACATTGAATGCGCGAACGACTCAAAGATTAAGAGTCACACAAAGAACAATGGAGATAAGCATGCTAGGCATAACTAGGAGGGACTGCGAAGAATATGAAGTGGAGAGAGGCTGGTCACATAGCTAGACGAACAGATGGAAGATGGACAACGAATGTACTTCATTGGATTCCCAGAGAAAGAAACGACCGAGACGGCGTCCAAATGCATGGCGAGTAGTTGAAATCAATCGTTTTCAGTAGCTATATGAATGAGGATAGCAGCAGACCGAGATATGTGGAAAGAGAAGGGAGCACCCTTCATCCAACAGTGGATAGAAAACGGCTGAATATGATGATGATCAATCGTTAAATCTGTCCTGTTGATATTATTTTGCAACTTTATTAATATGCTGTTCTTCTTTTAGAGTTTCCAGTTATACCAACAAAGATTAGAGCATTAAATCTATTTAAAAATATCCCGCAAGCATCTTTGAACAATTACGTACGAAACAGCCGTGTTTCTGTGCATATATTTTCTTTCGTGTAAGCCGTTAATTCCCTGAAATGGGAGTTACTGGTCTCTTACAAGGCGCCTCACCAGGTGAAGTATATTGCCTTCCGAATGCACTTACCAAGTGAACCAAACACATTCATTGTTAGACTTGATTATAACAAACACTCCCAATAATATTGAAACGCATGGCCAAATTCCAATCAGCGGTATTTTAAACCATGACTTAATGTACGCATCTTTAAAAGTATAAATTAAAGAACCTTAAATACAGTAATATTGCAATATATAGATATTTAAAGCGAATTGAATCAGAAGCCATCATTGATGATGCACCGAAAAGTGTGAATTGAATTTTTAAATTTGTTAGAGTACAAAATGAGTTTATTTTATGAGTTCATTCTTCAATTACTCGATAAACATGCCCCTGTGTGTACTATGTGGAGGCAATTAGTGATACAGTAAAGGGCGCAGCGAAGGAACGTTTAGGTGAGAATAAACAGCAGAAAACGAGCTTTGGTTTAATGCAGATTGCCTTAAGCTTCACGACGAACGTAAACAAGCAAAGAAACAATGGCTAAGTAATAAGAGTAACAACTATAGTAGTACTGTATACAGTAACGCGAAATGCAACGACACACGCGGGTTCGGAAACAAAAACCGAGAATATCTAACGCAGAAGATTCAGGAGATATAGTAAAACGGCCAAACAAATATCATACCCAATGTGTACAAAGGGGTAAACCCGCTAAGGAAACGTTACCAGCCTAGATTATGGGTGATTAGAAATGAACGCGGAGATCCTCAAGCGGATCCGACTAAAATTATCGATGTGTGGGATTTCGACAAATTTCTTAATATACAAAACGGAGAAAAACAGGGGAGTTAACTATCTGTACAAAAAAATTGTGGATACCTTAACCTTGCGAGATCGAGTTCGAAATACTGTTAAAAAAAACATTTTAAAATTTCAAATCTCCAGGAACAGACAATATTCCAGACGAATTAACTAAAGCGGGAAGAACGGCACTAATCAAGGAACTAATAAGAGCTATAATGAAAGCGGAGGAGCTTTCAAAGGAATGGAAAACTTTAATAATAGTTGCGGTTTGTAAAAAAAGACGATAAATCCCACAGTAATAATTACCGCTGAGTCTCATTACTCCCAACATGTTACAATGTATTGAGTAATATCCTGCTAACTCGCCTAAGCGTATACGTAGATAAAATAATTGAAGACCCCCAATGTTAATTTAGAAGAAATAGATCCACGTTGGACCAGATTTTCATCTTAAGCCAAATTTTACAGAAGAAATGTTACTGTTTACCAGTTATTTATTGATTTTAAAATGTTTATGACTATCAAAACTGAAATACTATATATTATCCTGGTACAATTTGGAATTACGAAAAATAATTGTTAACCTAGTAAGGATGTGTCTCAGCGAACCCATAAGCAGAGTACTGATAGGTAATAATATATCAGATACTTTCGAGATTCGCAACGGTTTGGAACAAAGTGATGACATGTCACCATTAGTGTTTAAGTTTGCGTTAGAATAT